>APFE031384265.1:218324-273352 GCA_000404065.3 Pinus taeda | reverse complement strand
GGTCATCTTATTTATGGCAACTGATATTTTTCTTGGATCCCTCTCATTGAGAGGTGTAGGATTGATCTAAAGATCATTTGATTCCGATAAGTATTCATGGAGTTATAAATTTATTTGTGTTATAAGACAATTCGTCAAGGTCGGCCAACAACCAAATAAACCCCACATGTGCTCAATGTTTTAGTATAAATAGAGGTGGCCTTCAAGTCATTTCAACACACCTGGGATCTCTTCCTCTCTCTACTTGTCTTTGGGTTTTAGTAGGAGGAGAGATCCTAAGGAATAACGTTGCCTTGATTCAGAGGGTAGAAAGCCGGAATTGTCGAAAAAGCCGGAACTGCTGGAAAAACCGAAAAAGCTAGGAAAGCCATAACTGTCGGAAAAGTCGGAACTGCCGGAAATGCCAGAACTGTTGGAGAAGCCGGAAAAGCGGGAACTGTTAGAAAAGCCGGAAAAGCCGAAATGCCAGAAAAGCCGAAAAAGCCAGAAAAGTCGTAAGTGTCGTAAAAGCCGGAAAAGCTAGAACTGCCGGAAAAGCCGAAGCTGTCGGGACTGCCGGAATTGCCGAGAACAACCAGAACTGCCAGGAACTGCCAGAATTGTCGGGAACTGCCGAAACGGTCGAAGCATCTGTCTCCAAAGGAGAGCAGCATGCAAGGGACAACTAACTAACATTGGGACAGTTGTATGGTACTTAGCAGCGAATACACTAAGCATGCAATATTACAGCTAGCATGCAAGGGGCAACTAACATGCAACAACAAGCATGCTAAGGACAATAAGCATGGAACAACAAGCATGCTAAGGACAACAAGCATGCTAGGGACAACAAGTAAGCAAGGGACAACAAGCAAGCAAGGTGCAACCAACACATAGGTCAGGATGGCAACATGGTGCAGCAATGGCACATAATGCAGTACAGTGATGTGTACAGTCATGATTAATGAAGCGTATGAGATGCAGCATAGTGATGATGGGTGCAGCATGGTGCAGCGCGGTGAGGTGCATCATGAGGACGAAATGCAGCACAACGATAGGTGAAGGAGTCACCTTGGAGAATCAGTTGAAGCAACATGTCTTCAACTGATCTCATGTATCATCTTTTTAGAGATGATCTATGCTCTTATCTAGATAAGTCAAAGTGTTGACTTATGTTGTAAACATACTATCTCTCTCTCTCTCTGCTAAACTATAAGAATTGATCAAGGGTTTCCCCACATTGGGGTTTTTCTCTGGCTAGCACCACATCTTGTGTTCTCTTGTCTTGGCTTGTCTTTTGTGATTTATGTTTATGTCCTATCTGCATTTTACTTTAATGCTGATGTGATTGCTAATTTGGAAAAGATATTGAGCTAACTGTGAAAATTGAAATAAATTGCTCTAAGCATAGAACATACCTAAAATTAACATGGTATCAGAGCTGAGGTGAAGGCAATGCCCAAGCAAGAGCGAAAGAGCAATCACCGAAGACAGTTGGGGAAAAAAAGGATCAATGGATTCCTCATCCCTCTTCAAATTCACCAAGGGTGAAGTCGAAGCAAAGAATATTATCAGAATGGTGCAATGGAATATGGCCTACCTAAAGATCACTTCATTGGAAGACCAGATCTCAAGGTGGAAGGAAAGGCAGATAACTAGTTAGGCCATTATGCAAAGGAGTGTCTGAATGGCAGGGACACATCACTTGATGATGATAACAATCATTTCAGGGACATCTTCAATTATCAAAGGAATTACAGGTAATGCAGGTCATCAAGGAAATGGTCGACTCTTCATAGAAAGCAAGGAACCCCAGGTATGAAGAATCAAATGTTGTTTCTGATAAGATAAAGAAGCATTATCCTGTATTGGCCCTCTCCTTCAGATTCTTTGGGAATCTGGCTTATAGATTGTAGTGCTTTAAGGCACTTCATCGGATAGATGGGTGCACTCTCTAATTTGGTAGAGATGGAAACAATCGTGGGATTATACTTGGAGTTGATGCCACCTATCCCGAAAAGGGTCTCGGGAATGTTAACTCTCAATTGAATGAGGGTAACTCAATTCATTTACAGAATCTCTTTTATGTACTTGATCGCAAGAAGAACCTGGTGTCCATCTCAGAAATGGAAGTCGAAGGTTTCAGGGTGGCATTCATCGATGGAAAGGTACGTGTTAAAAAAATAGAATTTTCAAAGATGCTTTTTCTCATGGGTTCTGGGTTGGCAATTTGTATCGAGTTGCAGGATGGTCCATTGGGGATCATGTCAATTGAAATATCACATCTATAACATCGAGGTCTACCTATGGGGCCCTGCCCGATGTGAGTCAGATGTTGATAGGGATGTCTGAATTCAAGTAGAGCATGAAGGTACATGTCTAAGATGTACCGAAGTAAAATCTTATAAGGGGACCATTCCCCTCATGCAGCAAGTCCACAGGTTTGGAACAACCCGAGGAGTTTGAGATTCATGATCAGGAATCTCATGTATACAGGTGGAAGAAAGCCTTCTATGGCTTGAAGCAAAACACCCCAGGCATAGTATGAGAGGATTGATAGCTGTCTGATGAAGCTGAGATTCACTAAGAGTGAAACCGATCCAAACCATTACCCGAAGGTTGCGGATGATAGACCTCTCATACTGGCACCTTATGAGGACGACCTATTTCTGACAGGTGCAGACCCTCTCATTTGCAGAAGTAAGAGGGAGTTGCATTCCGAATGTGGAATGATAAACTGCAAGCCTCTGACTACCCCGAGGATCTTAACTTTCAAAAGTTATATGGTAGTGATGTCAAACCAGATTTAGAAAATGCCTCTGAGTTTCATAAACTCATTCACGTTGATGTTCTTAGCGAACTTCAGTCCGAACATATGTTTTGCAGTTAGCATGGTGAGCTCATATTTGGTTGAGCCTCACTGGATTGGTGCCAAGAATCTTCTGAGATATCTTAGGGGCACAATCCCTCATGGATTGAGATACACTACCGGAAATATGAAGCTGCACGATTATTCGAACGCTGACTGGGCAGGCAGTGTGGAGGATCACTAGAGCACTTCTCAGTGCTAGTTCTCTTCGGATTCTGCTTCAACATCATGGATGAGCAGGAAGCCGAAGTCGGTTGCTATAGGCACCACAGAGACCGAATACATAGCTACGAGTATGATCTCGTGTGAAGCTGCATGGTTGCAGAGGCTCTTAAGTGAGTTGTTTGTACACATGATGAATACCACTGTGATTCTCTGTGACAACCAGAGGTGGGATTCAATTATTGAGGAATCCTGTATTCGATGATTGCTCCAGTAGATAGACATTAGATACTGCCTTATCTGGGATATGGTAAGTCGATGAGCGAGGAGGCTCCATCGCATTGAGACAGATGTACAAGTCGCAGATATTTTGTCAAAACCCCGGGGAAAGGTCAAATCTGTGACTTTCCCGAACGACTTGGAGTCGTTGAGAGATTGAGAGACCTTCTTATAAGGGTCCTACATGTTGTATGCATTGAGCTCTGGGAGCTCTGGGGGGCTTGGGGTACTTACTGGAGCAACATACGACCACAAGGCGACTCACCCTCCCCTGGTGGTGCACTATGTACAGGATGACAAGTTCAACCTTCCCCTGTGATACCCCATGGCGATTGTGGAACAAGATGATTAGTTCTCCTGTGGGCCAGGATGATTAGTTCTCTGTGGCATCCACTGACAGGATGATTTGTTCTCCTGTGGATAGGATGATTAGTTCTCCAGTCGAGGCATCCTACCCATGCAGTCTGGGACTCATGGGAAGTACCTCTCATCTAATCAACGAGCAGGGAAATGAGGACAGGGACCATAGTAGTACTATCGATGGATGCATCGCTGTATCTACCGTACTCCCTATGCTAGGATGACCTCCATTGATCTGGGATCAATGAAACTGATCTGGGATCAGTGTGAGTGGTTTGAGACACTCTCTTGTGATATTGATCTGGGATCAATAAAACTGACTTCGGGTCAGTAAGAGTGATGTGACACACTATCTTCAGATGAAATTGACTTCGGGTCAATAGAGAATGGTATGAGACATTCTCGATCAATTCTTCTTCTTCATGGTTCAGTAGAGCAGAGCTCAGCAGATCAAAGCAAAGCAGAGCTCAGTAGATTAGAGCAGTGCAGGGCACAGATGGCACAGATAGTACAATCGGACATATGGATCAATGGATGGAGTTCTCCCTAGTTGAGAGGGAGTGTTAAAATTGGCAACTAGGGCCAAACTCCATGTGGGTCATCTTATTTATGGCAACTGATATTTTTCTTGGATCCCTCTCATCGAGAGGTGTAGGACTAATCTAAAGATCATCCGATTCCGATAAGTATTCATGGAGTTATGAATTTATTTGCGTTATAAGACAATTCGTCAAGGTCGGCCAGCAACCAAATAAACCCCACATGCGCTCAACATTTTAGTATAAATAAAGGTGGCCTTCAAGTCATTCAACACACACTTGGGATCTCTTCCTCTCTTTACTTGTCTTTGGGTTTAGTAGGAGGAGAGATCCTAAGGGATAACGCTGCCCTGATCCAGAGGGCAGAAAGCAGCAACTGCCGAAAAAGCCGAAACTACTGGAAAAGCCGGAAAAGTCGGAACTGCCGGAAAAGCCGGAACTGCTGGAAAAGCCGGAACTACCAAAAAAGCCGAAAAAGCCGGAAAAGCCAGAATTGCCGGAAAAGCCGAAAAAGTTGAAAAAGTCGGAACTGTCGAAAAACCCGGAAAAGCCAGAACTGCCGTAAAAGTCAAAAAAGTTGGAACTGCCGAAAAAGCCGGAAAAGTCGGAAAAGCTGGAACTGCCGGAAAAGCCAAAAAAGACGGAAAAGCTGGAAAAGCCAAAAAAGTCAGAATTGCCAGAAAAGCCGGAAAAGTCAGAACTGCTGGAAAAACCAAAACTGCCAGAAAAGCCGGAATTGTCGAGAAAGCCAAAAAAGCTGGAACAGCCGGAAAAGCCGGAAAAGCTGGAATTGCCGGAAAAGAAGGAACTGCCCAGAATAGCCATAATTGCCGGGAACAGCTAGAATTGCCAAAACTGTCGGGAACTGCCGGAACAGTCGAAGCATCTGTCTCCGAAGGAGAGCAGCATGCAAGGGACAACTAACTAACATTGGGACAATTGTATGATACTTAGCAGCTAATACACCAAGAACGCAATGTTACAGCTAGCATGCAAGGGACAACTAGCATGCAACAGCAAGCATGCTAAGGACAACAAGCATGCTAGGGACAACAAGCAAGCAAGGTGCAACCAACACATAGGTCAAGATGGCAACATGGTGCAACAATGGCACATAATGCAGTCTAGTACGTGATGATTAATGAAGCGTGATGAGATGCAGCATAGTGATGATAGGGTGCAGCAGGGTGCAGTGCGGTGAGGTGCAGCATGATGACGAAATGCAACTCAATATAGGTGAAGGAGTCACCTTGGAGAATCAGTTGAAGCAACATGTCTTCAACTGATCTCATGTATCATCTTCTTAGAGATGATTCTTATCTAGATAAGTCAAAAGTGTTGACTTTTGTTGTAAACATACTATCTCTCTCTCTCTCTCTGCTGAACTATTGAAGAACATATAAGAAGAATTGATCAAGGGTTTCCCCACATTGGGGTTTTTCCCTGGCTAGTGCCACATCTTGTGTCCTCTTGTCTTGGCTTGTCTTCTGCAATTTATGTTTATGTTCTATCTACAGTGTACTTTAATGCTGATGCGATTGCTAATCTGGAAAAGATATTGAGCTAACTGTGAAAATTGAAATAAATTGCTCTAAGCATAGAACATACCTAAAATTAACACATCCTATGAGCACCTATATCTAAAATAGGGCAGTGGATATGAGGCTAGGGCAAGGAGGCAGCTAGTAGGAGTTTGGGGAGAAGATTGTCTTCCTCTTAGGTGCAGATGTCTTGCAGAGAAAGGCAGCAGATGTCTGGTTCAGCGAGGTGTTTTAGGTTTGATTTAAGATGATCCAGGGTAGACGACTTCTAGCCAAATCAGGACGCAGGAGCAGAGGTGAGTTGGGGGTGTTTGTATGTTTGTTTTATGATCTATCATCTCTATTCAGAGGGCCACAGGGCTGAGCTTCTATAGCATCACTGTTGGGAATTATTATGAGAGCTGAGAAACCTTATTTGGGAGTGTTTACCCTAGCCGCAGTTAACCTACGACGGGTCGTTGATGTTCAGAGGTAGTGAAGGCTGAATCAAGGTGTTTTCACACCCTAGGTAGGCCGCATACAATATTGTAACAGATGTGTTCATTGTTGAGTGACTTGTGATGGTTCCAAAGCCTACATAATGCAGGAAGGCAATGTTGAAGGGCTGCTAGTTTGAACAAAGAATCACAGCGTCTTGGAGTTGAATTAGGGTCACTGCAACGCCGTAACTAAAGCTCAGAAGTTTGCACAGAAGCCTTGGGCAGAAACAGCGTATGTCACCATTCAGAGGACATTATGTGACTGCTCTAGAATTGCAACTGTTTAATCTATTTACCTAAGGTCAGAGTTTGCCAAGCCAATTTTGACTTTCAATTGATGTACTCTCTCTCTGCTAAACAATTGAATAATAAGAAGAATTGGTCTAGGGTTTTTCCCATATTGGGGTTTTTCCCTATGTTATGCCAATTATTGTGTTCTCTTGTCTTGGCTTGTCTTCTGCATTAATGTTGAATGTTCTTTCATCAATTATTGTTATAATTCAATGACTAATATGATTGCTAATGGAATAAAGAATGGGCTCATGAAGTAACTGATCTAAGCAAAGAACATGTTAAAATTAACATTACTTCTTTGTTCCATCTGCAGTGATGCCAACCCTGCTCTCTGTTGCTCAGTCTTTGGCCCTCCTAGCCACTCCAATTGTCTCTCTGACACTCCTCGACACCATCTGACACTAGTCCATCCTGCTACTTCTGATCTAGGCTCTCGTAGCAAGGAATTGATCCAAGAGGTGGGCTCCTCAAGGATCTTGCCCATCTATAGCTCTTTCGAACTACAGCTCCAAATCAACCCACCTCCCTCCTTGAGGTATCTCGGCTGTCATGGTGAACTCCTCCTCCTCGATCTTTGCAGGCGCAGCCTTCAGATCGAGCTTCTCATCTTTGTCCTTCTTCATGAGAGGACACTATGTAGCGTAGTGACCCATCTCACCACACCTGAAGCGCTTTATCTTCGAGACGTCCTTCTTTCGCCTTCGCTGCCCCTTAGATACAAGGGTTGCATTCTCCTCCTCCTTGGGCTTCAACCCATTGTTGCTGCTTCCATCAAGTTTACACTTGACTAAGTCTCTCCTCAACTCCTCTTGCTTGAGAGTTGCCCACATCTCATCCCAATTCGGTAAAGTCGTCCTACCCAGGATACTTTGGACAAAGACTTGCCACTCGTCTGAGGCAGAATTGAGGGCCAGTCTAACCAACTCTGAGTCTTGAGGTGTAGACCCCACATCAAATAACTCATCACGGGTCTCCTAAAGCTTCATGAGGAATGGATCCACACACTCCCCCTTCTGCATCTGAGCAAATCTCAGTTTCTGCTCAAGGTACACCTTTTGCTACTCGGAAGATCCCTAATACAACGTAGACAACGCAACCCACATCTCCTTAGACTACATCATCCTTCACTTCGTCGAGGATCCTTCTTTTTGCCTTCGCCATTTATGCCTTGTACTTCTTCAACGGATCTACATCTACAGGCATAGCCACCACACTGTCAACATATGTCTTGAGAGCATGCTCATCTAGAAGGAATGACATTCTAGCCTTCCAGATGACATTGTTGGATGCTCCGTCCAACCTATCATGATCTCTCAAGCCATTGGTCACCATTTCTGCCACAAGAACTATCGAATGACCTCCTCTCTCCTCTGCGCAACACTAGATAGGCCTACCCTCTCCCTGCTAGAGCTTGTAAATCTAACCCTCTCCACTGCTGCTCAACAAGTGAGAATTCAGACTCCTTGGCTAGAAGTTCTCTAATGAAGAAATTTCCTCAATCGTGCTTCCTCCTTTTCTTCTGATGTCTTTCTGCCCAGCAAAACAGCTTGCAGAAAAGATTGCGTCCCACCAGCTTCTCATCATGCTGAGGCTTCAGCGTTGCTCCCTCTACCGTGGCAAGATCTCGATCTGTAGCCCTTCTCTCTGTCGACTCACTCAGAGAGAGATTGCCTCGAAATTCAACCCTCCGGCTAGGACTACACAAACCCTCTGGGGTTTCAAACTACTACCTCCTGCAGCTTTTTCAATCTCCCTCTTCTGCTCAATACTGGGTTCTCTGGCACTGTTACTCTTGCTTCACCTGCACTGCTTTGATACACTGTGAAAATTCGAGAATCCCACCCGAATCTACTACTGCAGCAACTAATTAAACTTCTATTTGTTAATTACTGAAACAAATTATTTATTACTTCCTACAGCAAATATCAAATCTAATACAATTGCAACCTTCACTTGATTAATTAATTTTCCCAAAACAAGAATAGAACAATAGAGAGATACACACAAGTGACAGTATTTTTTGGACAAATGTCACCGGAAAAACCCAATGCAGGAAAATCGGTGCAACAGATCTGAGAATTTTTATTATTATGTATAAGTATTCTGAATACAACTTTGCATTCCCTCTCGGCAATCTAGTTACAGAGAAAATCACTTGGAAAGAAAGACTGATGAGACTACCTCAGTCAACACTATTGATCCCGCCTGATCCAGCTGTTGAACTGTGAGTTCCTCGGCTACTTCTGCACTGCCCTTGCATGGGCCCTACGTCAGCCTCTAAGTCATTGCATCAGCGCAACTGAGAATCGATCTACCTTCATGAGCCTTTTCCAGCCCTCCCGACTTAGAAACGTCAGCTCCTTCAACAAAATTGGACCTCTGCGCTGGAAGCTATTGCGCCGCTCTGCAATAGGGCCTACATGAGCCCTTCCTGGCTCTGCATCACCCTCTTTTCCCTCTGTGTTGCCTCCTCTGTGTGTCTTTCTGCCGCTCTGCTAAGTATTCTTGGCTCCGGATAAGATCCTCCAGCCAAAACTCTCTCTGCCCCTCTCTGCAATAGCTCACTATTGAAATTCTCCCAACAGTTGCTCTGCGTCAAAAAATCGAACTTCTGAACTCTCTGTGTCTTCCAAGTAACCCTCAAGCCTCCTTAAATAATATACTTGTTGACATTCAACGGCCCAGATTAGAAGCTAATCAATTGCTAAGATCATTTCTGCTTGATCCCCGTCTTCTTCTAGAAGTTACACCCATAGTTTATATTAATACCCTTTAATTATTTTATTTTCCTAAGTTTAGACTTCGGGTCCCTTTAAATATTATTAATTATTTTAATACAATTGTTTATGGGTGGAATTTCCCAAAATGCTTTCTGGGTTCTTTGGAATACATGTGCCTAAGCCTCTCTGCAAAATTTGAGACTTAGAGCACATCTGATGCTATCACAAATCAAAAAACTTCTTTTCTAAGTACATCTTCCGTTGCTCGGAAGATTCTTCATATAGCGTGGCTAAGTCTTCCCACATTTGTCGGGCAGTATCCTTGACGGCTATATGGGATACTACATGATCTCGAACCCCGTCAAGAATGATTCTCTTAGTCTTCGCCATCTCAGCCTTGTACTTCTTGAGTGGATCTGCATCGACAGGCAAAACCACTGATGCAGCCCAGGCCACTCCCAAGCCGCTACTACCAGGATCTTCCATTCACTAAGCATATAAAAGCTTTCTCCATGATGATTTATAAAAACAATGCTCCAAAACCCATGTTTGCCATCAATCCAATTGACTACTCATTAGTTTATAAACAACCTCAAATATATGTTGGCTGCGCCCAATCAAGAGTGCGCCTTACCTCAGAGTTCAATTATCAATGGCACAACATTCTGATTGTAATTTTAAATGGCTTGCAGGCGTATATATGTGAGCGCACCTGGATTGGACATATAGATCTCTGCTCCTCAAACCTTCTAAATCGATACTCCATGAGAGCCTATGCGCACAACACATCTATATATCTAATTTACACACCTCCGCGGCAATTCTTTATTATTGGCGCTCCCATGAATCCTTTAAATAAACATTAAATTACTGGACTTACCTACACAGCGTGTGTGTATCCATAGTATACCTAGACATCCACGCACGTTCATTTAACATTTTGGAAATATATATCCACGGCACATTCAATTCAATTGAAGGGATGATTACATACCACATCGCCTTATCACTGCCTTATCACCGACAAGCTCACATATAGCTCGCTGTTCTTTTGTTACTCCTGGACAGTATACAACATACAGCGGTCATGTATATGACCGTTTGCTGCACTTTAAAGTCGATGCAATTCCGCAGCGCATACAACCCTTACGCCCATCCACAGGTTTTTAAAAACCAGCATACAAGCAAATGATTAGTTCAAACAACCAATGCTGCTTCCTCAGCAATTAACCGCACAGCAGGTATATAATTAAGGAACATTCAATGGTTATTAATGTATGCACACAATACGCCGACAACAGAGATATTCACACTCATCTTTAAATTGGAGATAAACATAATATATGGGTGAAGTTTTAATACGCTACAGCACACATTTACCATACCAATATGCTTCTGCTGCGCCTGCCCGATCATATTTAGTCGCTCCAGAATTTAAACATCACAATTCATTTACCACAGAAACGTGGGCATGTTCATGAGCTTGTAAGGAGGCATTCGGAGCTGTACTCGTGTTCTGTGCAGTTATTATTGTGTAGACAGGCCATCGCTTTTACCACTCACTTTCCTGAATTACAAATGCCATGTTCTCACCGCCAGTTTGTATATGTGTCCACCGCTTTCAGTAAACACCCGTTGGGGAATCGTTCCAAGACAATGCATGACATGCGCTGCCCAATATAAATTAATACACAACAATCTCTCCTCTAACCAGCACTGGAAAAACCGCAGCCGGAGTTAATACACAGCTACTCACAGGTTCTTTGAATTCACAGGAGGGTTATCCATTGAATCAATTCCATACAGGTTTCGCATTCATTTACTGTAGGTTTCTTTTGGGCGATATTTCAACAATCAATTCCTGAAACAAAAAAGAGATGCGCGCCAGCAACTTGTACACATCTTCAAGCTCACACAGTCGATTGAAATTAACACATGTAATTATCATTTCTTTCTTCATCAATTTAATAATGCCATGATCCTTCAAGAAACAAATGTACAATTTCCCAATATATATAAACTGAAATAAAACAAGGACTTACACCTTTTTACTGGCCAAATGTTTCAATGCCAAGGCCCTTTACAATTTCTGAAGGCTTACAGCCTTGCTGCCCCAAACCTACTCTCAATCTTTCATCTCTATCCTTTTCTCACAAAAAGCCCTCCTATTTATACAATTTAAAAAAATCATTTAATTAAATGCTCAATCTCTTAAAATCCTCAACAAACCCCTAAATTCCTCAACATCCCTAAAGGATAGCTTTTTATCCCTAAATCCTTCAATTCATTAAATTTCCTCATATCCTTTTATTAATAAAAGGATATTTACATAAATCCTCACCTTCTCCTATTTAATTCAAATTAATTAATAAAAAATTAAAATTCATCACACTCCATATTTACAAATTAACATTATCACACCCCATATTTACAAATGGAGAAAAAGGTCTTGATGCTCCTGCATCAACTACCACACTATTGACATACATCTTGAGATCATGTTCATCTAGAAGGCAAGAGATCTTAGCCTTCCAGATCACATAGCTGGAGGCTCCTTCCAATTGATCTTGATCTCTCAACACTGTTGTTGCCATCTCTCCAAAAAGGTCAAACTGCTCCCTCTCTCTTCTGTGCAGTTGCTGGCTTGCTCTATGCACTCCTTACTGGAGTAAGCATATTTGCACTCGCCTACTGCTACTCTGAGTGAGAAATCGAATTTCTTGGCTAGGACTTCTTTGAGGAAGAAATTCCCTCGATGTGCCTTCTTCCTTTTTCTGACGCTTTTCTGCCCCAGCAACTGCTACAGAAAACTACGTCCCACCTGAAGACTGCTCTGCGCTGAAGCTGTTGCTACACTACTCCCTCTGCCGCTGAAAAATCTCGATCTGGAAAAACTCTCTGTCGACTCACTCAAAGAGAGATTTTTCCTTGAGAATCTTGCCCTCCTGGCAGTAGATTGTGCAATCGTTTTGGGGATCCAATCTGTAGCCTACGCAACTCTTCGATCTCCCTCTTCAACGTAGCATTGGGCTCTTCCGACTCTTCTCTCCTGCACTCTGATACCATGTGAAAAATCGGTGACCCGATTCCCTACTGCAACAACTGATTATATTTCTCCTACTTGTTAATTTTCTTAATCAAGTTATTTACAGTGTTACACAGTAAACATCAATATAAATATAACTGCAACCTTGACAACATAAATAATATGCGGAAACAAGTACTGAGCGAGAAAGAAATAGCACACACACAATTGACACCATTGTTTTTGGACAATGTCCCTAGAAAAATCAAATGCACAAAAACCAGTGCAGCAGCTGAGGGTTTTAATTATTATGCAGTAGCTTCTGGCTACAATCTTTGGATGCCTTACTGGCTATCCAATACAGAGAATCTGTCTGGCAGAGAAATTAGTGAGAAATACCTCACGTTATCACTGGCAATTGAAGATTCCACACTGATCCAGCCACTGAATGGCTAGCCCCAAGCTACCTTTGCGCAATCTTTGCGCTGCTCTACATCACAGTTGATAGGGACTGTGTCGCTCCCTTTGGCTGATCGATCTGCTGGCTGGATGCCCGATCCTCTGGCCCTCTAGTCTCACACCTCGGTTCTTGACACTAGATCTGATTTGCTCCTCAACAAATTTGTGAATCTCCTCTCAGGCTCTGCGCTGCCTCAGCGTGGCTTTACGCTGCCCAACGTGGCTCTATGCTACCTCTTTTGGATCTCTCTCTGCCTCCTTTGCAATGTATCCTCGAATCCCGAAACTCTCCAACTGGAAACCTATCTCTGCCCCTCACTGCAAGAAATCTCCTCAATGAGCTCTCTAGCAACTACTGCGTTGCTCTCTTGAGAAATCGATCTCTTGATCTCACTCGATGTGTTTTCCAAATGCCCATCAAGCCTCTTCTTATAATCTTCTCATTGATCAATCAACGGCCCAGATTAGATTCTAATCAATGGCTCAGATCATATTGACTTGATCCTCGTCTTTTTCTAGAAGATTCACACCCAGTTTAATTAATACACTCTAATTATTTTAATTTCCTAAGTTTAGACTTAGGCATCCATTAAAAATAATTAATAATTTTAATTAAACCTCCTTCGGGTGGAATTTCCCAAAACGATTTCTGGGTATTGTGGAATGAATGTGTCCTAGCCTCCCTGCAAAATATTGAGGCTAGAGCACATCCAATGCTACCAAAAATCAGCATTTCATGCAAAAGCTATGATAAGCTTGAAGTTTGGAAAGGCTCAATATAATTCCTTCATCTATGATGACAAGATGAAAGTGATGAACAAGAGAAATGAAATGACCTAGACCATGTCACAAGATTAAAGAGTAAAGATGGCTCCATGATACCTCGAAAGGAAGCAAGCTCGATACAAGAGATGTGAAGGAAAGAGGGAGCAATGTAGCTATGAAGAACAAGTAGTTGATAGTCTTTTGAAGACAAGTTATAAGGCTTGTGGTGTTGACTTCCCAGTTTGAAAGGAACTCAGGAATCTCCTTTGGTTTTGAGAGGGAGCAAAGGAAGTCTCCTTAAAAAGGAGCAAGGATCTGTTCTCTAATCAAAAAGAGAATAGGGATATCCTCTTTGGTTGAGGGAGTGATCTTGGACATCGCAGATGCATTCTCTTCTGGTAAGACTAAGTAAAGGTCGTAAAGAGAGAATGGTGAAGGATTGGATAAGCATCTGTGGTTTCCTTAAGGATAAAGAATCCAAAAAAGGAAAGGTACTGACAATCTTTGAGGATGGGACAAGTATCCAAGATAAGAGTGGTCGAAGAGGATCAATATTCTGAGGATTCAGGATTAGGAATCCAAGATAAGAATAGTCCTAAAAGGACATACCTTGTGAACATTCGGATGGGGTATGTGCCTTATAGAGGTAGTGTGGTATCACACGTAAAGCATCCCATCATAATGCTCTTGAATAAAGTAGAGCTTGTTTAGTTAGGCATCAGAGACAGTGTTGCATGATGATGCTTACAATTGGTTTATCAATCTGACTCTTCTTATGAGAACTCTTTAGTTTGAGAATGATGGTGTACTAGTTGTACAATTATGAATACCTCCCCAATTACGAAGGAGCGTTGGAAATGTAACTAGTTTTGGTCTTCATAATTTTTGTTGTACTCATTTCAATATGTATCTTATGTAACAAACAAAAGAAGAAAAGAAAAAGTTATTATTTTAAGAAACATGGGTTTCATGCTCATTATTGATGGTCTTCAAGGTAAAAGCATGTTCTTCATGCTTTTAGGGTTTGTTAGGTCATAGGATGTAATGTCATAGGTCAAGAGATTCAACATCATGTTTATAAGACCATTTCGGCAAAATGTATCTTGTAAAAGGAATTTATTTTGAGTTTGGAAAGCCCTAGAAGCCTCCTAGCACAAGTCGGCCCTGGAAGAGACAAGTCGGCCTAAAGAGGGGTATTTGACCCACACAAAAAGGTATAAATAGAAGGAGTTCAACCTCATTTACTCACTCATTTTATTTGCAATAGAAGAGTTCAATCTAAAGTGCGAAGTTGAGGAAGAAGGACAAGAAAATCAAGAAGGAAGCAATAGTTGAAAGAAGGAAAAATCGAAGTTTTGCACTAGTTCTCCCTCACACATGCGGAGTAGCAGTGCAATTGCAGGGGTCGAAGTTGCAAGGGCCAAAATTCTGAAGTTGTGTAGTTGCAAGTCTGAAATTTTGTAGCTGGGAGGCCAAAAGTCTGAGTTTGATGCAGTATTGGAAGGGTTTGTCTCTAGTTCTTTTGATTTGACTTTGACTTAATTAGAAGGTCATCTTGGAGGGTTGACTTGGTGCTCGGAGGAGGCTTGGGTTTGGGTCTTGGTTGTCTCATTTGAAGCAGATTCTATAAGAAGAGAAGAGTTTTTCAGGTTTTGCCCTAGTTTGGAGCCTAATATTTGTGTCCATTGTCTTTACTATTTATGCTCTTGATATTTGTTTGATGAAAAAGATCTAATAAAAAAACACAAGAAGATAAATAAAGTTCACAATCAAGTATTAAGGTTAAGGAAATCTAAAGTGAAAAGCTACCATATTGTATTTTCCAACAAATGGGACATGGATATAAGGAAGAGATGGAGAGTTTTAAGTATGGATTACCATGTACACATAACATCAATCATTGCCTTCTACTAGTGCCCCTCTTGAATAGTAAACATAAATACTCCAAGGAAGGTCACAGTGGACTAGAGACAAGGGATAACCACCAAGGTGAAGCATAGGAACATTAATACAACCAAAAGCAGTCTATCATCAAATTCAACCTATGATCCATCTAGAATTCCCTAAAACATTAAATGAAAGCACTTGAATACAAAAATAGTTAATGTACCTTATAAAAGATTACTAACTTTCATCCGATGAGTAAGCTAGATGAAATAAAGAACTAATTAGAGCATGGATGGGAGGCCTTGAGGCTAGCTATATGTGGATCATCATAGGTCTACTGGTTGGCAAGCTGAACAAATAGGGGAAAGCTTTTCTCCTAGGGGTTAACCACTTGGGTGGGTAACAAGTACCTATATCACCAATCTATAGAAATAATTCATGAAATTTATACGGCAAGGACAAATATATGAAATCTATGGCAAATCCCCAACCACCATAATGACCACCTCATAGTGAATAAAGATGTTGAAACCCAAAAGTTAGTTGTAGAATAACAAATAATAATCTAATTATAATCTAATTTAAAGTCATAATCTAACTAGAGGCCAAATTGATGTATGAAACCCCTTAGAGGCCAAGAAAACCCTTCTATCCAGTGATTAGTTGTTAAAATAAATGTATAGTATTTAATATTTATTGAATCCAATCTATATACTAACCCTTTACATCTATTGTTTACTTACTCCTCTATTACATCTATTGTTTATTTACTCCTCTATTGTTTAGAAAATCATTTCAAAAGTTGTAACTGATAATATTCAAAAATACATCAAATATGTGCATAAAAACCTGAATAAAAATCCAATTTTAAGGTTATGTAGGGTTATTTCTAAAACTAAAATGAAATCTGAGTTTGGAATGACACCTTATTCAAAACAAATTATATATTTGTTTGTTTTTTCCCTATGTCATTTTGAGCTGCATCTTATCCTAAACTTTCTAAAAAGTTGACATCCACGCATACCCCTACAAAACTTACATCCCCAAAATCCAAGTCCATATCACTATCCATATTCTAGTAACAGTTTAACAACTTTGTGCCACTACATAATGCATTTAAACTACAATGACCAAGCCCCATCTACACAAGTCCAAGAGCTTTTAGTTTCTGAAGATGAAATCAGTTGGTAAGGAAAGCCTTCTTGATCAGAAAATAACATCTATTTATAGTTCCATACATCCAAACATCAGATTCTTTGCAACAACCAGTACCATTATTTTACACTCAGACATCCTATAAAATGTCATAGTAGCGCATTTTGAAAATGTACTTCAATTCAGCGGAACAGGATGGTATCTACTTTGCACAAGTGGGTATATAGAATAGAAAATGGGGAACGTCATTCAGCAGGTCAGCATCAACTAATTCAGAAATATTTCCTTTTCCAGATGGTTAGGAAGTCCTATGGTCTTCGTTTCCACTGTAATAAGATCTGATCATACAAAGATGGTCATTATTCAATTCAAAAAGCCTTTTTCTTTTAAACTAGAAACTGAGTCTTTAATTACTTGCTCCATGGGTGTAAAAACGAGGCCCAGGTCAACAAGTTTCTTTGGAGGACTCTGAACTCGTAACAAACCAGGTTGTGTCACTTCAGTGAACCTGCAAATAAATCGACTGAGGTGAGCATGCGTACGTGGTTAACCATAGCAATCTCTTCATTTCAATGATCAGTCACTCATTGTTTCCATATTTTTCACATTGTTTTTTTCCTCTTCAATCAGACACTTGACACTAAACAAGGATAAGTCAAGTTTACGCATTCCAAGTACAATTCAAAGAGCACGTTTATTAAGACTGTCATTTCACCAAGAGAAACGAGCTGCATTATACAGACCACTTTTGACGGATATGTGTAACATCCATGCCTAACGCTGACATGTCATATGTAAAAAATGGGCCCAATATAATACTTGGAAAAAAATGAAAAAGCAACATCCCAGAAGTATGTATGAGATGTGTAATCATTATAGTAAAAAATTAAAAATAATAAGAAGAAGAAAATCCATATTTACAAAAAGAAAATCTCAAAAAATAATAGCAAAGCATTAATTTATTTACACACAAACTAGCACAGATCCATCTTAAGTCAAAATCTTTTAAGCACTGAGCAACTTACATCTCAATTTCTTTTTCATCCCTATCGGTGCTTAATAGTTCCAGAATTAGGATGGAACTATGCTGGTTGTAAAAAACCAAAGAACTAAAAAAACTCCAGATAACTCAATTCCAATAACCATCAGACAAATACTTCATATACAATTACTCGTTGAAAGAATAACATGCAACAATGTAGAATTTCTCAAACATGTAATTTGCTAATGACATTTCAAGTTGGTCCAATGTAGAAAGGGTTTTCCAATATTTCAAAGCAACCCATCGGAATTATCTCTCGAGAAAAATCCTAAATGGTAAACATTTATTCATTCAGATTAGGCCAATCCCATGTCTTTTTTAAGTTGGATAAGATCTCCCGATACTAGACACGAATGTAATAAGCAGATTTGATCTTGCAGTACATGATGGGGTTACTTCTTTCCCGAGCTACTAAACAACTTTGAATGTCTTCTGATAATGCAACTACAGAGTCACTTTCTGTCAAGTGAAACTCCAAAACACACTGTTAGACAAACAATTTATCAGTAGCCTAAGCAGGATGTGTATGGTTGCCAAAAGAACATAATGCTCAGTGACACTGGCTATTGAGTCTTGAGCTTGACTGCCAACCAAAGCCTAATTATATCACTATATCCAACATTTTTACCAAAATATCAAGGTTTCAATAATCATAGGAAATGCCAAAATGCGGATGCACATCAAAGGTGGAAGGCAGAGGCAAAGGCAAAGCTGAAGTTGCACAAGGAAGGAAATAATTGTCAAGAACAGCATTATTCCTCTCTCTCTTGAGTATATCAGCATTGATCATGGATATGTGATGACATGTGTTTGTAGAAAGTTGTCATTCATGTCAAAGGGCCATAAACAGCCCCGGAAGTAAATCAAGATTTTCGTGGTTGGTTCAAGGCAAACACAAGAATGGATTACACCATCTTGTAGTGCTCGCCGAGACCTTTCCAGCGAGCAATGGCTTGCCCTCTAACCTGTTAGGAAAAACACTAAGAGGGGGGGTGAATCAGTGTTTTACACACTTTCAATTTCAATTTCTTATTCTGATTATTATATGCAACTGTTGTAAAGGAAACTAGCATATGTACGCGACTGTTACTACAGAAACCGCGTATATCTAGATAAATAATCTGATCATTTGTACAACATTAATCAGTGCATATTATTAGTTCATTATTCATTAATTAAACAATAAGTATGAGCAATTAAGAAGCAGATAGATGTTGATTTGGGGTAGCATCGGATGTGCTCCAGCCACGAAATTTGGTGGAGAGATTGGGGCATATGAGATCTCCAATACCCAGAAAGGGTCTGGGCAGATTCTAAACAGTTCAGGAGATATTAAAATAATTAATATTTTTAATGGAGTCCCTAAGTCTACACTTAGGGAAAATAAAATCTTAATGTGTATTAATATGAAACTGTGTTAAAATGGTCCAAAAGACATGGATCAAGCCAGATCTAATCTTAGCCGTTGATTAGGGACTTAATCTCGGCCGTTGATATGTCAATAGGAAAAGTATAAGAGGAGGCTTGAGGGTCACTTGGAGAATATACCAGAGTGATCAGTCATTCTATTCTCTAGAGTGGGGTTTGCTAAGAGAGATAGAATTAGTGATCGGGAGATGCAGCTGAGGGGCATTTGAATACAGAGAGACAGAGAGGCAGAGATAGTGTCGGGAGAGAAGCGCAGAAGCCAAGGAGAGTGACGCAAAGCCATCCAGGGCCACGCAGAGGCAGCCAGGAGCTGCGCAGAGCCTCAGAGAGGCAGAGGGCTAACGCAGACCCATCCGGGGTGACGCAGAGCCAGCGTGAGGCAGAGAGGGGCTGACGCAGTCCAGAGAGAGGCTAACGCTGGGGTTTCTGGGGCAGATTGGTGCTGAGTAGCTACCAGAAGGATTATCTAGGGTTCCAGCCAGGAATTTTGTCAAAAACTGAGAGGTATTACTGCCAAGGAAATTCTCTGTTGGGTAGGCCAGTTTCGGCACCCAAGTTGTTCTCTAATATTGCTTAATAAGAAAACCCTCAGATAGTTGCATCGGTTTTCCCACATTAGGTTTTTCCAGGGACATTAGTCCAAAAATAATGGTTTCATATGGTGTGTTTGTTTCTGTTTCTTTTAGTTGTTGATCTGTAATATGTTGAGCATGCACTAGTGTTTCTTTTCAGTATTTACATTGTAAATAACTTGTTAAGGAAATAACAAGTAGGTAAGAATAAATCGGATAAAGTGCATGGAGGGTTTCTAACTAAGTAAACTTAGAAACTTCAACAATAGAACATAAACACACATAATCATATGAACACCAGAATTTTTTAGGTGGAAACCCAATGTGGGAAAAAACCATCGTTGTTGTCATCTTTGTCTTCTTTTATTGAAAACAATCTTCTTACAATCTTGTACTAGCGCAGACTTTAACCAATACCCAAGCTCCTACCTGCGGAAGGCTACAACCTTCTCTCGTTTTCTAGCTCCTACTGGAAGGGAGCTACAACCCCCTTTGTGAAGATTGCTACCCTTAGCTCTTTGTGGATGACTTTTCAAAATGTTTCAAACTGGATCCACTCTCAACAATTCTGAAATCAACTACTCAAATACTCGATCATTAAATCTTCTAATGTAACCAATGCAACTTGATCAATTCAGAACAAATCATACCAATGCATAGCCACTCTCGATCTACCAAGTCAAACATTGTTACCCATTACAGAAACCAGTCGCTGCCACTGAAAACCTTGATCAAACATGCATCAAATTGTATATGTTAGTGTTATTGACCATACCTGCATATGTACGTGCTTCTCCTGAAGAATACCCACGTACAGATCTCAAAATATTGATCACTGTGCCACTGAATCAATCACCTAAACAGATACTGAAGCCAACATAAATCACTAAACCAAATACAGATTATCACACAACAGTGCCATCACTTAGTCAACTTCTAATTCATAATCAATTCAACACAAGCAATACTATCAAACATAGATTATTATAAGAGAGACTTCATCGACAGACAACAGTGAACATAATAGAACAGATCAACCATTATCATCAGCTCATACTGCAAAACCCTAGTAAATGTACCCAACTCTTATAAAGCACACGCCTTTCATACTTGACACCTGCACACAGATCTGTCCATATTGCAGAAAATATATGCAACTATTCAAAAGACGATCCGTGTATGTACACGATCTTTCAGAGGCAAACCAGCGTATATATCTGAAGTCACTAAGTCTTGCTTTCACTACAACCACAAAATATACTTCGCAACCCTTACTGTCTCATATTCATGTTAGAGTATCATTAACCACAAATCTATCACAGTTAGATATTTTTAATAAGCAAATCAAACAAGTACATATGATACCATACTTCAGATTTGTGTCTTTTCCCTGCTCCTTAGTGCAAACTTGTTTCAAATCAAATCATTCATAGAAAACACAAAACTTGCACACGTAACACTTTGATCTTCATCTCCTTATATAGCTTAGGCCTTAACCAATACCTTAGGCCAATCCCTTAGTAATGCCAATGGTTTTCTTTGACAGGATCAAATATCTGTTGTCGCGCTCATTACCATGGGCCAATACCATGGTAAAGACCCCTGGTATTGACAATACCATGGTGCGGAAACAGTACGCGACTTTTCTTCACCATACCCACGTATGTACGTGGTTTTTATTCACAGGACCCATGTATACTTTCCAAACTTCACTTTTATCATTCCTCTATCACTGAATTGATATCCCTTTGTCTATCACACCTATAGCATTTGCATAACCATCATGTTGACATTATCAAGGAAGTTGTCATCAAGAACAACCCATTAGTCATAATGCCAACAATCTCCCCCTTTGGACTTGATGGCAACCACTTTGGTGTTTGGTCACCACTATCTGTAGATACCTGTAAACACATTTGTATACATACCAAGCTTCTCTCCAAGCATTCTTCTCCAAACACCAAGCTACTCTCCCCCTTTGACATCAAGGGCAAAGAGTTGATCAATGTTGAATGAAGACTTCTCACCGTAGGTCTGATCTATTGAATATGAACATTGACCATACTCCCCCTGAGCAGATGTTGACTTCAAGGAAGTACATGACAATATGATTCAATCAAATATGACATTTCCTATCATCAAGGACTCATGCTTACATTAATCACCCAACACAGTGGTGTTACATATTTGACTCAACATTACATCAAATGCCCAAAATAATGGGATTACATACATAATTGACTTGAACCCAATAGACCAAACATGACTAAGTATTACAATGTTTACATCATGGGTCTTTACATGACCTTTACGTCAAGAGACAAATATGACATCTATGACCAAGATCAAAGCAAGACCATGACAATCTTCAGCAACCATCATATACCATATATGATCCTACATCATCATCATGTATCACCAATATATAAGAGAACCAAGGATATCATCATAAAGCAGCATAATATAATTAGCTTCTTAAGCAACATATAGTCATCATCGAAAACTTCAGCAACAAATGTGTCATCAATAGCATCCCCAATCATAAGCATCATTATGTAACAAGTAATTCTCAAGAAATCATAATGCCAACAATGAACTTCTAGAAATATAGCAAATGCTCCCCTTGAACCAGAATCTATCCCTGAGAGTATCCCACTGTTTCTTCATCATAGAGAAACATACGCTATTGTCTAGAACCAAACTCGCGTATATACGTCACTGTCCTTCATGAGATCCACGTACAGAAAGTAAATTGTAGTAATTTACAGTCCCATCTCCCCCTGAACATGAAAGATCTGTTAGAATAATTAACAAAGTGATGAGGCAGAGACCACTCTTAGTGTATGTCTAAGATATTCAAAGAAATCACGTGAAAGTGGCTTTGTAAATATATCTGCAACTTGTTCCTTTGAAGGGACAAATTCCAATTTGACCTTTTCTTCAAGCACCTGCTCTCTCAGAAAGTGATATTTGATTGGAATATGCTTGGTTTTTAAGTGCATGACAAGATTTTTCGAAATGCTTATGGCACTAGTATTATCACACAGAATAGGTATAGGTTAATGACAAGTGATTTGAATGTTTTGCAATGTTTGTATCATCCATAGAAGTTGAGTACAATACGATGCAACAACAACATATTACCTTAGCAGTAGATAAAGCAATGGAGCTTTGTTTTTTGCTGAACCATGATACCAAGCAAGATCCCAAATAAAATGCTCCTCCACTAGTACTCTTTCAATCATCAATATACCTGCCCAATCTGCGTCTATGTAAGCATGAAGTGAAAAATATGCATCTTTGGTATACCGTAGACCAAAATCTTGAGTTCCTCTAAGTACTTCAATATCCTCTTGACTACATGGAGATGAGTTTCTTTAGGATTTTCTTGAAATCGTCCAACATTCCCAACCGCATGCATAATATCTGGTCTCGTGCCTGTAAGGTAGAGTATGCTTCCGATCATAGATCTGTATTCTGGTTGATTCACTGAAGGAGAATCATCATGTGAACTAAGATTGCATCCTGTTACCATTGGTGTGCATACAGGCTTGTAGTCTTCCATTCCATATTTCTTCAAAATTTGCTTGAGGTACTTGGTTTGTGAGAGAAAGATACCATTCTTTGTTTGTTGAACTTGAAGACCAAGAAAGTATGTTAGTTCACCAAGTAGAGACATCTCAAATTCTTGCTACATAACTGAAGCAAATTCTTGACTCAGTGTTTCTAGATTACCTTCAAATATGATGTCATCTACATTAACAACAACTATTAAAAGTTAATCTCTATCAAATTTTATATATAGGTTGGTGTCTGTTGACCCCTTTTTGAAACCTTGTTGTTGAAGATACTTGTCAAGGCGAGAATACCATGCACGAGGAGTTTGTTTTAATCCATACAAAGCCTTCTTAAGCTTGCAAACAAGATTTTTATTATTGCCTAGAATAAATCCTTCAGGTTGTTCAATATAAACTTCTTCTTCAAGATCCCTATTTAAAAATGCAAATTTAACATCCATTTGAAATACTTTGAAGTTATGAAAGCTTGAAAGTGCAAGAAACATTCTTATAGCTTCAAGTCTAGCTACAGGTGCAAATGTTTCTTCAAAGCCTATTCCTTCTTGTTGAGCATTGCCTTTGCAAACAAGTCTTGTTTTGTTTCTAATCCCTTTTCCATTTTTATTTAGTTTGTTTTTGAACACCCATTTTGTACCAATAATATTTTTATCAAGAGGTCTTGGTATTAACTCCCATGTATGGTTCTTTTCTGTTTGATCAAGTTCTTCATCCATTGCCTTAACCCAACATTCATCTTTGCTTGCTTGATTTACATTTTGAGGTTCAATTGTGGATAGTAAGGCTAGGTAACTAAAAGTTCCAACAAGAGTTCTTCTAGTTTGTACTCCAGCTTCCTTTTCACCTAGAATTTGAGATTCCAAATGATTTTTCTGAACATACCTTAATCAAGTCTTTTCTAATGCTTTTGTACTTTCAATTCTTTCTTCTGGTGTTCCATCTCCTACAACCTCTTAGCTTGTTGTAGAAACAAGTTCGTCATCTATTGGTGCTTCCCTTTTGGTACCTATGGATGCTTCATCAATTACAACATCAATGCATTCAACAATCTTTTGAAGCCTTTTATTGTAGCATTTATATCCTTTGCTTCTAGAGGAGTATCCATGGAGAATTCTTTCATCAACTCTAGATTCAAACTTTCCATGCTTATCACCATTATTCTTTATGTAACATTTACTTCCAAAAACTCCATAATGTTTGACAGTTGGAGGCTTACCAAACCATAGTTCATAAGGAATTTTATCATTGTTTCCCTGAATATGAACTTTGCCGAGGATATTCACAATTGTATCTGTTGCTTCCCCCCAGAAGGTATGAAGCGCTCTGTGTTGGAAAATCAAAGTAATTATATTAGGGTTTGATTCTCCTTTCTTGATAATTACTTGTGAGTGTGTTGGCTTCTTTTACTTCTTTATTATCTTATCTTTCATCAAGCAATTACCATATTATGTGTATGAAGATCACAAAACAAGAGACACAAGATATAGGCACATGCCAAGGCAAAAACCCCCTCGAGGGGAAAACCCAGTCAAGATAATTCTTCCTTTCAATAGTATTCTTTGAGACTCTTCACCCTAGACCAAGACCAGACTTCCCCTCCACACCAAGTCAGCCTCCCAGACCTTCAACCCCTTCAAGCAACTCGACTAGGAAGCAACTTCTAGCAACAACGAAACTTAGGAGACTTCGATCTCCCAATCCAGACTACGAAACAGAGAGAGAGGCACCAAAATTTCGATTTTTCCTTTCTCCTTAGACTTCCCCAAACTCGCATTCACTTCAGCTTCCTGGAAACAGACTTCGCACTCTTTCCCAACTACAAGAGATTTCGAACTTGTGTGTGAGAAATGATGCTTCAAATGAATTCAATGAGCTTCCTTTTATAGGCTTCTTGTAGGGTCGAATAGGGTCCTTAAGCCGACTTGATCTTCTTTTAGGCCAACATGGTGTGGAGGTTACATAATTCATATTTGACTCAATACTTAACCTTTTTACATGAATCAAAAGCCCAAGAAGGGTCCCTTTAAATGTACAATGACTCTATAGATACAGAATAAATCCTGAAAGTCCTCAATGGGGACTTTGACCTAAAATAAGTTGACCCAAGCATGAAACCCATGCTTTAATAAGTCAGAATAATACTAATAATAAATCTTTTCTTTATTCTTTTGACAAGTACATTACATGGTGACTCAAGTACATTAATGAAGACCAAACATAGTTACATCTTCCAACACTCCCTCTTAACTAGGGAGGTATTCATAATGTACAAATACAATGGAAGATGTCAAACTATATGAACCATGAAGAACTTTAGGCACCGCAATGCCATGGGCTAGATTACTCACTAGGGTAATCTATCCAAATAGTCATTCAACAGTTTAGGCATCACAATGCCAAGGACTAGATTCTTGACCAAGGCAATCTATCCAAGTAGGACTAAGATGGACTCAAGCTTTCAGCACCTTTAGGTACCCTCAAGCTTACTTGCTTACCATCAACACAAAAATCCAGGTGTGTATCCAAAACAGAGCTCTAACACCACTTTTCCAACTTCGGGACCCAAACATCAGCACAAAATGCCAGCTAGATGTCTTCCCAGGCAATGCTTCACTCACAAAGCGTCAGCACCCGTTGGTCCGGCAGATCAAGAATGACAAATCTCTCCCAATCAAATTGATTAGTAACCAACATGCTATCAAAACCTTCGAGAGATTCACTTGTACAAACACAACCCCAATGAATAATATACTTTCATATGTACATAATCAAATACAAACCTTTGAGGTCTTTCAGACAACTTGATGTTGCTTCTCATCTTGCCGTAGTAGGACTATCAACCACATCTTTGACAGAAGATTCCTCATACATTTTCCTTCCTATTTTCCATGCAGCAACATATCCTTCAAAATTCATTCTTCAATCAAAACCAAGCTATACCCTCCCTCTTAACCAGGAAGCACTTCTTCATCTGAACTACCTCTTAATCATTGGGAGATCCCTTCTATGCAAGCTTCCTTCGGGACATCAACTTCTTCTTTTCATCATCGAAGAATATTTCGTGGCTTCCAACCATTTCATCAGAGTTATCATCATCCTCAGCATGCGTGTCACATCGAGCATCTTCACCAAGTTGAAGATTGTGTACTTGCACAACTTAAATAGCACGTACAACAAAATCTATAGAAGCATGATGTTAGCCATATCAGAATCACGAAAGCATTTCATCTTTATACATATCAGATACCTAGACTTAATTACAAACAAGAGACATATACTCTTCAACATCTTGCTATGGACTTAATCACAAACTCTAGACTACTTCATAACAACTTATCATTCCATCTAGGGTTTCAATGATCCTTCCAAAGGTGTTACATACCTTATTTCAACATATAGCAAACCCTACAAACATTTCAAACAAATATCGATATACAAAACATCTAACAACCTTTCAAAATTCATATGTTAGACTTCTCACTAGGGATTCATACAGATCCTAGATTTCATACAAAAGAATCAAAGTCAATCACAGCATGACCAGCTTCCACTAGGTTAGTTCCAACCCCTGGATTTTTAAACAACCATCAATCAATCACTAACATGACCAACTACCACTAGGGTTAGTTATAGACCCTAGATTTCTAATCAAACATCAATCTTAACCAAAACTCAAATTTCAACAATCTTTCACAAATCTCAAATTATCATATGGTCATCATACATCAAAGATTTTTACTTCGACTAAGGTTCAACTCTATAAACCTTAGAATTCCATTTTTTTAATCACATTGTCATCATACATCTAAGATTTTGATTCGACTAAGGTTCAACTCCAAAACCCTAGAATTCCATTTTTACAATCTCATCAATCATTAAATACATAGATCTCAGATTGTTACATTACACACACTAGACAATGTTACTACTAGGATTTAACCGCAAAACCCTAGATTTTCATTTTCAACAATCATTTAAATACACCTCAGACTGATATATCATACATACTAGACAACTTAACTTCACTAGGGTTTAGCTACAAAATCCTAGATTTCCAAATATCATCATCCTAGAATCTCAAACAAGGACTTCCATTAAATCCGAAGACTTATGACCATCAATGACTAGTTCAACCCATGTATCTAGGAATTCATAAGCATATCATATGTCTGACAACATTAATACATCTTGATCTGACCTAGACAAAGCTAGGGTTTCAACCAAAAGGGAATTTCTATAAATGCCTACATTTCATCATCATGCAAATATATTTCATAACATGCGTTAGTCAAACCCATCTTCACATCAACATCAAATAAGAGTTAGACACACAACAATCTTGATTGCACTAGGGTTTGATCACACAAACACACACATACCAAGGAAAACATTTCTAAGACAATATAAGGTTATTGCTTACACATTCCACCAAACCCTAATGGTCTAGGGTTTCAATGTAGAAACACAACAAAACCAACATTACCAAAATTTCAAAGGTTCGGGATTTTAGACCTTATCATTCAACCCTAACAAGTTAGGTTTTCCCAATCATACCAAAGTCCCAAACATGACATCATCAATAAAAACTTCGAATAGCATTTCACAATATCAGCTTAGGGGATCATACATTCACATAAGCATACCCTTTGATTAGGGTTTTCCAGAACCTATCTAGGGTTCTACAAAATCAGTTCAGAATATGAGAGGGGGTGGGTAGATTTATCAAGATATGAGTTACCCAAAAGCAAGAATCATTATGATTCAATATAGCTAGACATAACAATGTTAGTAATAAACTGTCAAATGAATAATCCTTTCAATATAAAGAAATCAATGTATTTAAAGCATACCTTTGTTCCTTGACCTACCTTGTCCTGAGAGGTTCTCCTTCATACTTCTTGAGGATATAGCAGATGTCTTACGGAACATGAATATATTCTAGACTTCCAAATATTCAAAGGCAATCCAACCTTGGCTTCTTTCTTGTGAATACTTCTTCGGGTGTTGTATTATCAAGACTCTTATGAGGACTCTTATTTTGAATGTATACGACTATCATCGTTGCTTCTTCCCATAAGAACTTTGGTAGATCTTGAACAAGGAGCATAGTTCGAAAGCCTTCTTTAATTGACCTATTCTTCCTTTCGGCCAATTCATTTTGTTCGATCTAATAGGGAACAATGAGCTCCATCTTAATATCAACTTCCTTACCATATGCAATCAATTCCTTAGAAGTGTATTTCCCACCATTGTCAAACCTCAGAGTTTTTATCTTTCTTTCGGTTAGGGTTTCCACCAAATACTTCATCTTTGTCTTGAGGAGGTAGAGTCATGTCTTTCTAGAATGGTCATCAATGAATGTTACATAGTAGAGATGACCTCCAAGTGATTTGTCGGATATGGACCCACACACGTTGAAATGGATGAGGTCTAATATCTCCTTAGACCTAGTTTCACGAACTCCAATAACCCTAGCATTATTAATGCTAGAGTCTTTTTCCCAAACCAATACTTTTCCATGAACAAAAACAATTATTTCCCTTTTATCTTCTAAACAATAAAAAGCAAATTCTTTTTCAAACCTAGAACATATAGAATGCAGCTTCGATCCATTATCCAGCGTCAACGATGTTGATCCCAGGCCTCTAATAGCATAGTCATCAGTAAGAGAACCTGAAAGAGCAGCCAAGAATCCTTGACTCTTGACCTTGTTGAACAAGTAGTAGATGACCTTCTTGATCCAACTTCCAACAAGGTTGAAACCCATTCTTATGTAGTTCATCATAGAGGGAGAATCCATGCCAACAAAGTGATCTTCGACTCTTCCTGACCTTAGCTCTGATAACATGTTGGAAGTTGTAGTAAGAGCCCTAATGCTCCTTGCACGTGTGAGATATTTTAGTCCAAAAACTAATTCTGAAATTTTTGTCCTTGATCTTCTTTCTTTATCCCCATTTGTTTTCTCTTCTTCTCTTCCTTATGATCGAAGTTGATGATGTGAAGTGTCAACTTGAATGAGGCCCAGACCTTCCTTATATAGGCTCCTTGTCACTTGATATGAGGCTGACTTGTCTTTGTTTAAGGCCAACTTGTTGTTGGTGTATTCGACTTGATTGATAGCCCTTGATTTGATCTTGCAGGGTCATTTTGACTCTTTCTTTGACTCAAATAATTTTCTGAAAATATGTAACATGCCCAAGAGGGGTCCTTCATCCATGATAATGACTCAATGACGTTATGACAAACCTAGAAGCACTCAATGGGTGCTTTGACTATAAAAACAAATTCTCTTGAGCATGAAACCCATGTCTCACGATCAACAATAATAAATTTATTTTTCTCATTTCATTAAATACATAAAATCACGATTACATATGTCGTTATGAAGACCGAACCTAGTTGTTGGAATCACCACTATCGTTAAACCAAAACCCGCAGGTGTTAGTAAACAGACGCATCGCCAGAGTTAATGGATCCACGAGAGGTGGTTAAGCACATGTCGCGAAACACACTAGGAGCGCTGGTTTATCCAATGTCCAACAATCTCCCCCAAACGCGAGCCGGGTGGGATTCGAACTTGAGACCTTTGGCTGTGATCCCAATTGTTGAATGGTATTGTCATTAATGTCAACCCATGGAGTTGACTGGGTTTGACTTTGACCAAAAACACCAATCATTGATGTCAAATGGTTAATGAACGCTTCTTAGTAATTGTCAGATTACATCAAGATGGCAGCTATACTGTTGGATGGTTAAAAACTTAGGTCCTAGGGTTTGGGTTCCCTGGACTAAGAACATACCCTGACCTTGTTGAGGGTTTTTGAAGTAGCAAGTCATTGAGTTTGGGTTGGAGATCCATGTCATTGGATTCTCCTTGAAATGATGCTTCCGGTGATACGTCACACGCCACACGATTCCTCTTGGTTTGAGAGATATTCACCTTTCAAGTTGGTAACCCCAATTTCTGGGGTAAAATCCCAAGGGGTGTTACTTGGCAAACTTTTATTGGTTAAGGGCATATAAAACTAAGGTTGAGGGTTCCACATCATCTTTCATGAAGAAATGATCTTCTAGGATAGGAATTTATTCACAAGAACAGTCCCCCATTAATTAAATAGTCTTACCTTTCCTCCACAAGGCTAACAACCTTCACTTATGACTTAAGCTATCATTTTATTATGCTTATTTTCCTCCAATGTCTAGTTGTTGAAGCCCTCTATTTCCAACGTTTAAGCTATGTGCCTAACTATACTCCAATATTTACATTAGTAACCTCTTCCTAAAATACAAAATGACCTAATCCTAAATCTACTTACATACAAGCAACGACTCTCACACTTAGCTCACAAGATATAAATTAGTTAAATTTTTATGAAGCCCCTTCATCTCCAACAATTATTTAGTTTGGAACCCCTCTAAACTCTATAAAAGAAGACCTATTCATTCTCAAGACATATTATATCTTAGCAATTTATTTTGGTGTCTCTGTAAAATCTTCGGACCACTGAATAAATCACAGGATAGCAAAGGTTTTTTAAAATCATATCAGTTAGGGCATACAAAAACTTGAATACAAAACCACTTCTCCAAAGTGTGGATTTGTATTAACTAACTCTATGGATGATTTGCAACATTTATGAAAGCAATACAAGCCACACTTCCTGAACACCAACTCGGCATCATCTATGACGTGTTTCTCGGCATCCTGGGTAAGAAAGAACAAGTTTTTTTGGCAATTTATGTCTGTCTAATTTGGGTGGTTTGTTGGCATAAAAGGGAGTGTTTTGTGTACGGTTTTGAGGCCTTATCTCTTGACTAAGTGCCTTAGATTTTTAGCCCTATTAGGGCACATACTCTACAAGTTTGAATACTTAGGCTTTTGTGCATTCAACCTAGGGTTTCCGCATGCCTAATACCCTCCTCGACTCCCCAACAAGAATCTACTCCAGGACAACGATTAGTGTTTAAAGGTATAGGCAGTTTGGGTTTCAAATACTCCTGGACCTTGGCTTTAGACAATAGATCCATTGTAGTCCTCACAAGCAAATAAATTAATACAGCATAGTGATTCATCAAGATAAAGCATCATTTCTACAATAGCTAGATAAGGACAGCAATGTGATATTTGGCATGACAACAAGTATTGTGGCACGATTTCAGAAGTTGTGTTACCACTCAAACCAGCAGGGGACTTAAAGGGGGTTCCTAAGAGGGCAACTGCGAGGTTAAGGACAACGGTGGAGGCTTAGCCCACTGTCACCATGTGATATTCTTGTTTAGTGTTTCACTAAGGGAATATCGAAATTTTGATCAATTTTGGCATTTCACATTATTTCACTTAGGAAAAGGGGGCCTAGCAGACCCATATGTGATTTTTGGCCTAAGAGGTACTCCAACTATAGTGCATAGCAAAAGATTGCAGCTTTGGTGGAATGTGGGGGGCACCATGAAGGCATTTTCAACCCACATGGAGAGTACGCTCTCATTGGCTCGAAGAAGGTGGGAGAAAGTCGATGTGGTCCCACATGGGTAACCTTCGAGGCAATTCGATAAAAGAAGGGAGGAGCCCTCATTTTGGTTATCATTCATCATTTCAGAATTTGTCTTTCACAAGAGCATGCTTAAGTAGTGAGCCAAGTCTACAGGTGTTGTTCAGCACACCGAGTGTTTCTGAGCAGAAATCCCAGCCCTTGCTTCGGTGGACTTCGAGTGCCAGCCCTAGAAGGGAGTTCTTCTTCAGCCTAATTTGTACCAATGGTAGGAGGTCAATTTTCAGCAGTAGAGAGAACCACAACAATGCAAGGAGTGTGCAGTCACTGCTAGAGGCATTATGGGAGTTTGGGGAGTTATGGGAGTTCGAGGTGGATATTCGGTGGGAAGGCTTGGGAAACCTTCTAACAAGGTTTGCAGGGATTTTGGGGGCATTTCATTAGTGGATTATCTAGGGGATCGAATTTCCCAGCAAAAGAGCTAGTCAAGCTCAAGGGGGTCGAAATTCTGAGGTCAAGCTTTGGCCAAACCCTTCGTGGGTTATTTTGGGTTTCTTGAGTAGAGGCCAGAATTTAATTCCCGAAATTTTCCAAGTAGTAGAGAGGGCTCTAGTAGCTCTTCATTTCAACCAACAAAACCATTTTCTTGGAATTATAGTGCAGCAGTTGGGCCGAATTTACAAAGCTAGCAGAAGGGTGATTCAGGGAATATTGTGGGCTTTGCTAGCTTGCTAAAAGCAATCCCTGGTGCACTCATTCTGGCACCTTGATTGTACAACTTTCCCTTTTAATAGAATGAGTATACAGTGTTGTTTTAGAAGCATTTTCATGGTGTAATTGTTTGCTCTGGTTTATGATGTGTTTGTCTATTTTGCTTTGAATATTTACTGTTAAATTTCCCTTAGGGATTTTACACACCACAGCTGAGTCTCCCTGCGCTTTACATACTTTCACCAATGGGAGGGGTCCTGGTAGTGTAGGTATCACTTTGTAAAGTATGTGTCAATGGATAGGTGAGAAGTGACCCTGAAAACCCTTTCTTGAGGATGGAGTGAAGAATGGAACTTGCTTGCTCTTTAAACAAGGGACTTGGTCCACAAAGGGTAAGGGGTGAGGATTGCAGGATTGAGGGAGAAAGGATAGGCTTATAGGTGAGTTTCTCAATCCCTATAATCCTTGGAAACTTGAATTCCCAAATGGTCCTTGACAAATAGTCTTTATTGAGAAGTGGGACCACACAGGGCCATGTGGACCCTGTTGGAAATACTGAGAGGGGGGTGAATCAGTATTCCTTTTCAATTGTTACTTTTACCAGTTAAATCAGTGATATTTAGAACACAAAATGAACAATAGGAATAATTGCTTCTATTAATATAATCTTTACCATAAATCAGGTACAATATATATAGGGCTCCAACCCTTGATGAAGACACCAATCTTCAATTCCCAAGCTCCAACCTATTGCCAAGCACCAACTTGGTCTTTTGTGAGGCTCCAACCTCTAGGGCTTCGACCCTATCTTTGTCAAGGCACCAACCTTGGATTTAGGAGCACTAACTGCAAGGACACCAATCCTTCCAATTTGGAGGCACCAACCCCAAGGGCTCTGATCCTATCTTGTCAAGGCTCCAACCTTGGATTTAGGAGCACCAACTCCAAGGACACAAATCCTTCCAATTCTGAGGCACCAACCCCAAGGGCTCTAACCCTATAGTTTTTCTTTGTCAATAAATGTTTTGATTGTATTACACTGCTCTCAAAATCTTCTTCACTGTGTTTTGTCAATTTACAACTTCACTGCTACATCAATGACAACTTGTCTTCATATGAACGAGTCTTCACAATTCTTCATATTGCCCAAACAAAGTCTGCAGAGTTACCACATGATGATTTCAAATAGCCATCATGATCTACAATAGTCTTCACACAACTTCAATGTGTCTACAATGAACTGTACTAAGTTCTGTACACAAACAATGCTCTGTTTCAACCCTCTACTCTAACTGTCACGGTAACTGCTTCAGGAGTACTTCAGAGGTGTGAACGTCACGGCTTCACATTGTGTGTTCAATCAGAAACAATCTTGTCACTGCAGCCCTTGTAACAGATCGTGGGCTGTGCTTTAACAGATTCATCATAGGTCCATTCTTTTAATGAATAACCCTGTCAATAGAAACTCGACCTCCGGCTTTCTTCTTCCTCTGCTGAACCTTCGGTTTCCTTCTTCACTCGCTCAGCCTTCGGCTTCGTTCTTTTCTCTGTCTTGCTCAACCTTCGGCTTACATTCATTGTTTTTCTTTTCGCTCGTCCTTCAGCTTCCTTCGAGTTCACGAGCTGTGAACTGTTTTTCTTCTCTGTTATCGATGCCCGAGATCCACGCCTTGAAGTGAAGTGTTTTAACTCGTTTTTATACGAGTTTCACCAATGACCAAAGGTCACGTCTATTGGACGGAGGTCGACTTGTATATTAAAAATATATATCGGAGAGTCTTTTGTTAATATTCAACAAATTATAACATAGCCTAGTTATTTACGGAAATCGCATCAATAGAGATCCCCACACGCCATGTCATAGCTTTAATTGCAACTTTTCCGAACTCCCGCAATCGCAACTCGTGAAATCCATCGAGTCCACAGCTTCTACCACAATCAGCAGTTTGGGGTCCACCACTCTATCGCAATCGGCGTTTTACTGTGACATCCCATTAAGACTTGTGATATGAAAGTTATGATACGCGGATGCGATATTACATTAATTCATATTATAGTGGTGCAGTCAGGTCCGCAATAATATCGCAATCAGTGTTTTAATTTGACATCCTTTAAGACTTGTGGTACATAACTTTCAATGCTGCGGAAGCGATAATACAATAAACTTGTTTCGATAATCCTATCGAGTCCATATATTATATCGCAATCGGAACTCCAACATGACAATAGCTTTTAAAAGGACTTATATGATGTGGCGGATGCGGTGTTATATTAATTGTTATATAATCACGTCAGGTTTGCACCTTATATCGCACATCGGAGGTTTTGGGCAGTGTTACATAACTTAATATAATGGAACAACCAATAAATTTCCTCCGATATAAATTCTGCGATGCGGTGTTATTACATGATTTTATTCTTGGGTTCTTGCTCCTATGACTTCTCTTCACTCTTCCACTCTTCCGATAGTTGTTGCTCCTATGGCTTATCTCCTGTGACCTCCGATAACTCTTCCGAAGAACTCTTCTGATAGCTCTTCTTTGACTACTCCTGTTCTTGACTTTCAATGGCTTTCCTTTGGGTCTACTGCTTCTAATCTATCTATATATATATATATAATATATATATATATAATCTATCTATATATATATATATATATTCAATCCACTTGGCTCCTCCATCTCATCATATCATCATATATCAAACTTTCATCACTATGAGCATTATGATCAATGAGCATCAATGAGAAATCATGTATCAAAGAATTTGCCATCACAAACATTGCCATATTGACATCAATGACAACTTAGATTAACAATCTCCCCCTTTGTCATTGATGGCAATATTCTTTCCCTTTCAACATTCTCTCCCCCTTTGACATCAATGGCAAATTGGGTGCTCAGGGACTCCTCCTGTCGAATTGCTCCCCCTGTCAAACTACTTTTGTTCTTTATGAATAGTAGATCTCCATGGGTATGTTACTCCCCCTATCGTGGTGCTCTACTTTTTACTCGAGATAGAAATATTGTTGCCTCATCATCAGCTAGCACATTATCCCTTCTTCATGTCTCAAACGCTACGTTATCATGGATTCAACAATGCTTAAAGATGCTCCATTTCAATGCTTCCAAATAGACTCCAAATAGCCATACACCAAATGCTCAAGTCCAAGTTTTTATGCTTCTGCAATCCAAATTCCGTTGTCTTCACAGTCAGAGTTAAGAGGTCTTTATACTCTGAATCAGGAGAAGATGCCACTGAAATTGCTATCTTTCTTCAGATCCGAGTTTCTTTGTATCTTTGTGCTTCTCCTTAAGTTACTAAGCTATATTCAACTGCATGACATTCTCCTTTCTATAATCCTTTTGATGAGCCATCTTTTCCTTGTGTTCTTGTAAAAGTCTTTGCAGGTTATCTCCACTAGCAGATTTTGATATCCAATCTGTAACTGTCTTTTAAATTCTTTTTAATGATTGGCAACTTTTTGCAATGCTTCAGTTTTGTTAGATGCTTCCAACTGCTCTTGCTTCAAGCTCAATTCCCAGATGTATCTGTTTGTTTGAAGGTTGCCTCTATTTGTGCCCATAATTTACCTGTTCTCATAACAAATCCCTAAGTCAAGACATTTAACTTTTGTAATAACAGCAACATAGTTATTTGCCTTATTAGCATTAGATGGCCTTCTCCACTGCTCCAATTTCTGCTTAGTGATCAAGTGGAAAACATCTTCAACAACAGTCCATTGGATAGTTAGGAGATCATGTTTTTCAACTAAGTGTTCCTGAGAAATGATCTTATCAAAGAATGATTATCAATATAACTCATCAAGGATTTCATAGGGATCCATTCATGAATAGCTTTTGCAAGAATGCCTAATCAACATAAGCTCCCCCTAAGTGTATGCTTTTGGCAGAAACCCATCATCAAACACTCGGAATATCAAGGATATCTTCATCAAGTCAACAACATGTGTAGCTGGCTGGAGAGTTCAAGAGATTTTTGGATTGTATTTGCTTTCTCTCCATACTTGTGTAACTTTTTTCTCTGTCATGGTTTTAGATTGTCTAGGTGCCCAAGTCAAGTTACAATCACGTGCCATATGTCCAATGTTATGACACTTGAAGCACTGTGTGTTGTTCATGAATATGAATTCATGACTTCTTGCAAAATTGCTTCTCAAAGATTGTCGGGAACCATAATATTTATCTTTGTGATATGCCCTAAAATATTTTGCCATGTGCCCAAAGTTTGTACAAGCATAACAATAACCAAGAAATAAACTTTGGTACCTGGGAGATGGAGATTTCCTTGATGTACTTTTGAAGTCTTTCTGCCTTGAGATCCTTTTATGATAATTATTGCTTCTCGCATCCTTGACATCATCTGCATTTCTTCTTGGAATGGGACTTCCTTCATTGTTGCCTTGACTCTTATCTTTGCTAGCACTGGGAGCATCAATATTTCTTTCTGGCTTCCTCACATCTTATTGTTTGAAGCATTATCACTCTTGCTTGAGGATTCTCCTTCATAGCCAAGCCCTGATTTATCAAATGGGGACCTTTCATGGCTGAGCATGTCATCAAAGGCTTGGGAGCTTTTCAAAAATTTGTCCATCCCTTCTACCTTTTTCCTAAGGGAGACAATCTCTTCTTCCATTCTTTCGCAATCATTATTTTTCTTAGCAAGTTGTTTCTCCAACTCTTCCTTGATATGTATTGCTTCATTTGCTTCTATTTTAAGCGAGATGATATCTGACTTCATTTTGAAAAATTCTTCATTTTCTTCGCACAATTAGGCCTTAAGAGAAGAGATGTTTTATTTTAACTTGGTGATGTCATCATCCTTTTCTTCTAGTTGGTACATCATGGTGTTTTTTTCCTTTTCTGCTTCATCAACTTGTCCTTCTATGAATGTCAAAGCTTCCATCACCTTCTCAGCTCCTTGTGCTTGTTTCCTTGCTTCTTCTAGTTGAGATCTAAGGGAGGAGGCCTCTTCCTTGTATTGACCAATCTCTGCTTCAAGTTTGTTCAAGCTTTTGTGTCTTTGTTCAAGATGGCTTAACAAGTTATCTTCCTGTTTCTTTGCCTTATCCAATTGATTTGTCATGGATATGACTTCTTCATGATGCTTTATTTTGTTTTGATGAAATCCCTCCTTAAGCTCGACAAGCTCTTCATCCCTTTCTTGTACTTGAAGCTTGACATGGTCAACTTCCTTCCTTGTTTGGTCTTGGTCACCAGCTAGCGCTTTCTTCTTAAGTTCCTCATTTTCCTTTTTCAAACTGATAATCTCTTCCATGGCAGCCATAAGTTTAGTGAGGAGATCTTCTTCAAAATCTTTTTCATTTTCTACATCTTCTAGGTCTTCTTTTGCCTTGATGTCATCATTCTCATTTTCAGTTTCCATAATGGGTTCTAGATTTCCTTCTTTCTTTCCATCATCTTCTTGACTAGTAGTTATGGTCAATGCTCCTTTTGAGTGAAGGTCATTAAGTTTGTCCCATATACCCTTTGCTGATGAAAACTTTTCTAAATTGTCCTTTATAGAATCTGATAGCCCATTCAGGATTGCCTTCCTTGCTTTTGTATTGTACTCCTTGGATTCTTCATCCATCATATTATTAGTAATCACCGATCTCCAGACTTCAATGCCTTGAGTTTTTAAGAAATTCCTCGTTCTTGCTTCCCATATATCAAAGTTTCCATTGAATAATGGAGTTTTCACAAATTGATTGATTTCAACTTCGGTGGTTGAGGGAGACAAATCTTTAGGAGGATTGGAGACTTTCTTCCTTGGCTTCACCATTTGTATTCTCATTGATCAACCTTCAAGCTATTAGGCTTTGAGTGAAGGTACTGGCTCTGATACCAATTGTTGGAAATACTCATAGGGGGGGTGAATCAGTATTCATTTTCAATTGTTACTTTTACCAGTTAAATCAGTTATATTTAGAACACAAAATGAACAATAGGAATAAATGCTTTTATTAATATAATCTTTACAATAAATCAGGTGCAACATATATAGGGCTCCAACCCTTGATGAAAACATCGATCTTCAATTCCCAAGCTCCAACCTGTTGCCAAGCACCAACTTGGTCTTTTGTGAGGCTCCAACCTCTAGGGCTCTGACCCTATCTTTGTCAAGGCAACAACCTTGGATTTAGGAGCACCAACTCCAAGGACACAAATCCTTCCAATTTTGAGGCACCAACCCCAAGGGCTCGAACCCTATCTTGTCAGGGCTCCAACCTTGGATTTAGGAGCACCAACTCTAAGGACACCAATCCTTCCAATTCTGAGGCACCAACCCCAAGGGCTCTGACCCTATAGTTTGGTTTTGCCAAGAAATGTTTTGATTATATTACATTGCTCTCAAAATATTCTTCACTGTGTTCTTTCAATCTACAGCTTCACTGCTACATCAATGACAACCTGTCTTCATATCAAGGAGTCTTCACAATTCTTCTTATTGCCCAAATAGATTCTGCAGAGTTACCTCATGATGATTTCAAATAGCCATCATGATCTACAATAGTCTTCACACAACATCAATGCATCTACAATGAACTGTACTAAGTTGTGTACATAAACAATTCTTTGTTTCAACCCTCTATTCTAACTGTCACGGTACTTGCTTTAGGAGTACTTCAGAGGTGTGAACGTCACGGCTTCACGTTGTGCGCTCAATTAGAAACAAACATGTCTATGCAGTCCTTGTAACAGATCGCAGGTTGTGCTTTAACGGATTCATCATAGGTCTGATCTTTTAATGAATAACCCAATCAACAGAAGCTCGACCTTCGGCTTTCTTCTTCCTCTGCAGGACCTCCGATTTCTTTCTTCACTCGCTCAGCCTTCGGCTTCGTTCTTTTCTCTGTCTCGCTCAACCTTCGACTTACATTCATTGTTTTTCTTTTATCTCATCCTTCAGCTTCCTTCCAATTCACGAGTTGTGAACTGTTTTTCTTCTCTGTTATCGATGCCCAAGATCCACGCCTTGAAGTGAAGTGTTTTAACTCATTTTTATATGAGTTTCGCCAATGACCAAAGGTCACGTCTATTCGAGGGAGGCCGACTTGTATATTAAAAATATATATCGGAGAGTCTTTTGTTAATATTCAACAAATTACAACACAACCTTGTTATTTACGGAAATCGCATCAATAGAGGTCCCCACATGCCACGTCATAGCTTTAATCGCAATCGCAATTTTTTCGAACTCCCACAATCGCAACCTTATGGCTTCACGATATAACATCCTGATACCCCCACTGCCAATGGAGCGGATGCGATATAGTATCAAGAATTTGTTAATAAATTCATCAGGTCCACAGCTTCTATCGCAATCGGCGGTTCAAGGTCCACCACTCTATAGCAATCGGCGGTCCGTAATACTATCGTAATCGGCATTTTACCGTGACATCCCGTTAAGACTTATGATATGAAAAGTTCCCATACACAGATGCGATATTACATTGAGTCATATTATAGTGGTGCAGTCGGGTCCGCAGTAATATCGCAATCATTGTTTTAACGTGACATCCTTTAAGACTTGCGGTACATAACTTCCGACGCTACGATCGCGATAATACAATAAACCTGTTTTGATAGTCCTATCGGGTCCATATATTATATCGCAATCGAAACTCCAACATGACAACAGTTTTTAAAAGGACTTGTGATCTGGCGAATGCGGTGTTATATTAATTGTTGTATAATCACGTCAGGTCCACACCTTATATCGCACATCGAAGGTTTTAGGCGGTGTTACATAAACTAACATAATGGAACCGCTGATAAAGTTCCTTCGATATAAATTCTCCGATGCGGTATTATTACATGGTTTTATTCTTGGGTTCCCTCTCCTATGACTTCTTCACTCTTCCGCTCTTCCAATATCTGTTGCTCTTGTGGCTTATCTTCTTGTGACCTCCGATAACTCTTCTAAAGAACTCTTCCGATAGCTCTTCTTTGAATGCTCTTGTTCTTAACTTTCAATGGTTTTCCTTCCTAGCTCTACTGCTTCTATTCTATCTGTATATATATATTCAATCCACTTGGCTCCTCCATCTCATCATATCATCATATATCAAACTTTCATTACTATGAGCATTATGATCAATGGGCATCAATGAGAAATCATGTATCAAAGAATTTTCCATCACAAACATTGCCATATTGACATCAATGACAAACTATATTAACAGACCCAGCCAGGTTCGGGGATGGAATGCAACAACCAATGATGTTCCTATCCTAGACAAGGTGAGGGGAAGGACCAAATAAGAATATTCACTTTGAAAGGTTGAATTGATCCTATTGAGGTCTAGCCTTGGGGATGCCTAGGCAATATTCGATCCTAGAAATAGGGCTTGGGATTCCTGGAGTTTCCACCGTTAGAATTGCCTCAAATTTGGAGGAGAGGGATGGGACCCACCAACGCAGTAGCCTGTAGGAGATCGAAGTTTTTCCTGGGGTCAATTCCCGAGAAATTGATGCCCTAAGTGACCTAATGGGGCTAGACTTGGGGGGAAAGGGGAAAATGGTAAAAAGAAGGTTGAAATGATCACCCCTTTAAGGAACCAGTGCCTAATTCACTTGGGGATATGGAGTCAAGGATAGTGATGAGTAAGAACTTGGTTCCTTGATCAAGGAGGCCTAGAAAGTCAACTTCATCCAATGTTGAGAGAAAGAAAAGAAAAGTGACCTTCATGCACTTTTAATTCCAAGGAAACGACGCAAGATTATCGAGACAAACAATCTCTAGCACATTTCATTCATATAACATTGGCCCATACATTAAATTAGCTAAAACATGATCAATTCCACATTTCAATTATGCAGCAACTAGCCCTAATTTTAGCAGTATGCAACAACAAAAATAATAACATCAAAATTCACTTACAATGTTATAGAGTATATCCAGCCAGCGTTTCGTTCACAAGACAATGCTCCAAGACAAGATAAATAACCCAAATCCATACGTCAAAATTCATCCATCTCCAGAAAATATCTTCCAAGGAAAAAAAACCGAAGTTCTCTACGATTAGAGAGATCCCAAGTCAAGTGATGATACAAATGAATGTATCTAACATCAATATATAGCCTCCTAAGGAGTTCGAATTAGCCTACAGGCCTACATTAGCCCCTAATGATAAAATAATGTGCAAATAAAAGTCCTATTGGTGACAAGCCCACTAAACTAGCTCATAAGTGTAAAATTAAGCCTCACAAAAGGCCAAATAATAATATGTGCATGTAGTATGGCCCCACAAAGGCTCAATAATATCCTCAAGTGCCATATTGAGGAATAAATGCCTTGGAATATGATGGACAAGGGGTTAGCCCCTTGTTCTCCAAGTAGTAGACATGTGGTGCTCCCAATGGGTATGAGGGCACATAGATGACCCCATGGGTCTCCATAGAATCGGAAATGCCTATAGATCCTTTGCAAGGGTCCAAGTGGTGGAATGAATGTTTCCATGACATCATACAAGTCCTGGGACACCTGCTAAGAGTGTGGGGCTCCTGTGGGGGCCTACTAGGCATAATGTACCAAGCATATCACCATCAACCCAAAAGTGGATCGCTAATAGTCTCTGAGCATAGATGAAGATCCATGGAGTGTTGTCTACTGTTGTGGAGGCCCATGGTTCTCTATGCACACCCTACATGTGCAAATGTAGACCTCTGGGGTTAGGATCCTATATAGGGAGACCAAATCCAAATGAAAACCACTTATAATCCTGTATAAGATCTAATGTGTCCCCTAGGCTTCTAATACAACCAGTGATTAAAATAATCGAGTAAAAGAGCTTACAAATCATGGATAAGAAAGTGGGCAGTTCATAATGGCATGCCCTTCCGTAGTGGGCTTTGGCATGTGCTAGTGTCTCCAAGCTCCAAAGGGGGTTAGCCAAGTACCTTATTAGGTGATTTCAGCCCTTAAAGGGGACAGTATGTCCAAGATACATCCCTCTAATGGGGGTGGCAAGTGACAAATAAGTGGAATGGAATAGGGAATGAGAGGGGCAATCATGGGCCACATAATGGGGCATAGGGGTAGCTAAATAAGGGTAAGTCCACACCTGGGTATGTAATGTGTACAAGGGAGCAATCGTGGTACACGAGGTGCCCTGGCCTTGATTTTTCCACCCTTCTTTATATGCCTTTTGCCTTTTATGAATTTTCTTTAATTAATTGCTCGAGGCTCAAAAGACAAGAGCATTGTGTAAGATATAGTAGTGATTACCCCCTTTAGGTAGGGCGGTTCATTGCCCTCCAAGGGTTTGGGACAATCATGGGTTCCTAAATGATAAAGGAGGCTCATCTAGGGCCTATGGAACCAAGGTGATGGCCATGGATTGGGGTAGAGCTCATGCATTGGATTTTGCCCACGTGTTGATTATTTTGTCCCGGCCATCTTTTGCATTTTGCGGTACAATTTCCTGTTAAATGTGGCCAATTATGCCTTTCACATTTTCTTTTAATTGCTTCAACCTCCAGGGTATCATTCTAGGCCTAAACCAAGGCCGGCGCAAGGGGATAGGGAAGCTGGCCCTGTGTGGACCCAAAACGGAAATGTGGACCTAGCGGGAGAAACAATGAAAGGGAGTAATATGTGCAAGTAAAGGAGCGGGACCACGCACCCAAAGTTGAGGTTTCCCAAGTAGTACCACCCTAGAATCAAATGGTCAATAAAGGAGATTCCACGAGACTAAGATCCAAGGATAACCACCAAAAGAGATCAAGGGGACAAAAGCACAAACTAAGACCACCCTTTCTGCCAAATCCCTCCATCAATCCATACCCATAAGTATCCATGATAAGTAAACCCGATACTCAATTATCAAATGACAAGACATACCTTTAGATTCAGGAGGCCGACCTTCAAACATACGATCAATACAGGTGGGTGAGGGACCACATGGTTGGCTCAGGTGGCAGAAAAACGGCACAATGAGCTAGTAGGAGGCATCAAGGGGCTGCTGGTTGTCGGTTGAGGTTCATCATGGAGAAAAAAAAAAACTCCTAGGGATATCTTCCACAAAGTGGTGGGTAACATCGGGCTCCAACTGGGACGTGATCTCTCGAGGAAGTTGACGAGGTTGTTTGAACAGGAGGTCACATGATCCAAAAATGGATCCTGGATAAACCTCTAAGTCTAAAAGACTTCATGTAAGAGGTAAAAGGTGCCAAATGGCACAAATTCTTTGTAAATCAAAGGAAAATGAAAATCGCAGGCTGCTCCTGGAAATAGTCTCATTGCAGAGATCTCCTCATTCTGAATCCAACGCAACTTGAATGGGCGAAAACGGACTCCGGATGAAGGATTTATTGTAAAATGAAAATTGCCCAATGTCCTTAGAAAAGGAGGCAATTTCATTAAATTTTGAACTATATTCAAAATTTTGATTTTAATATAGGCTCACAAGCCAATCCACAGCTGACACATGGCAGGCCCAGATTGGGCCACATGGCCCTGTTTGATTGGTCAAAGAGGAAATATAGCATCGCAATTATTTCAAAGGGAAGGACTTAAGCCAAGGGCATGAAGGTTTAGCGATAAGCGATGAACGCTTTATCGGCGATCAGAGGAGCAGAGCCACAGACCCATGCCGATGCGATAGTGCGACTTGCAACTACGATCGCCGATATCGGCGGATCGCAATTGGTGTCGACAGTGAGCACACCATATGGCTTACCCTGGGTCCTTGCGATATGCAACTTGCGATATATATATATATATATATATATATGCGAACCCAACGGGGCTATGAATGCCAATACACAATATTTCAGATCCGGACCAAAGCCATTTCCACGGGTTTTTGCGATATTTGCCATGTTTTAATATATTTACGAAACACAAAGGGGCAGAGCCATTGTGATAAGTGACAGCGACCAATAGGCGGACCCGATGGGAGTTTGGGACGCAATTATGAATATTTGAAGTCCAGGAACTATGTTTTTTGCAGACTTTCTCGTGTTTTCACAGTGTTCTTTGTGTAAACATAGAACGACTGTTACTAAGGATTCCACGCGCCAATTGCCCCTTGCGTTATAGAAATGGTCGCCACCTCCCCTTTTAGCGTTAAGCAATGATTGTATAATGCCTAGAAGAGGGATTCGAAGCAGACAGAGGTCGGGGAGACCGGGAGATGAGAATTTGAAACGAACAGGCAGTGCAGCTTTGGCTTTGAAGGCACAAACAGAGAGCACAATTGATTCATTCGCTTGGAGGTCGAATTCTCATTCGTGGAGGCAGCATGATGCTGAGGAGAAGTTCCAAGAAGCTCATGGAGGCACGTAATGCTCAGTGAATGTGTGGGCAGAGTTGGAGCGCTGAGGAACCCATTGGGAGGCTCGATGTGCCAGAGCGCTTAACAGAGCGCAGCCACAAGAGGTTGGTTGCTGCTAAATTGTTGGTGGCCGAGTTGCTGTTGAAGATTGTTGTTGGGGTTTTGTTGTGAAGCAGAAGCCAAAGAGGCAGTGTAGAAGCCAAGGAGGCAGCGCTGAGACAGCAGTGGAGAAGTAAAAGAGCAGCCTACGGGGTCACTTGGAAGACAAGTGAAAAGCCAAGAGGATTGTTTTTCTGATAAAAGGTAGAAAGAAGCCAGAGCAAAGAGCCTGAGCCAGAGTCAAAGCCAAGAGCTAGAACCAAGAGCCAAAGAGCCAGAGCCAAGAGCCAGAGCTTCAAGAGCCAGAGGGGATTAAATGGTGTCTGAACCCGCTGTTTTTGTGCAAAACAGCAGGAGTTGGGCCAAGAGCTTGTAAAAATGACTTACACCATAATCCTAGAAAGCCTAGTTGAGTTGACTAGAGCTCATGGAGATGTAGCCCAAGAGTTGTGGGTGAACTCCTAATTAATATTGTTGTTCACGTGTCTGTTTTGTTGTTGCATTGTCTCTGCTGCTTTATTTATTGTTATATGCATTTATATATCAGTTTCAGCACATTAATTTACAGCGCATAATCAGTTTAAAACAAATACAAGCATACACCCATATTTTCAAGCATTTATTAATTCCACATTGGTTAATCATTAAGACTTGGGAAAATTTAAAGCTTTGGAAGTGGGAGAGGTTCTTGTAGATTAGATAAGAAGCCTAAAAGCCCCATTTTCAAATCAAGTGGTATCAGAGCTTAAGATTGATTAACCACACCTTCAAGGAAGGATTATATCAGAATGCTTGATTGACAGAGCAAACACTGCTTGTCTAAAAGGTGTTTGAACAGCAAGAGGCTGATTGTATGCTTGTTTTGCACGCTAACTATTTTCTGAGTTTGCAGAGGTGAAGGGAATGCTCTTGATAGTTCAATCCAAGAAGGACAAATAGGAAGAAGCGTTGAAGGCATTCTTCTATCCCAAGGACCTCAAGGCAATCCAAAGCACAAGAAGTTTGTTGCAAGAGGTTGCTTAAATAAGCTCTTTATTTATCTTGTTGAAGTTTTTCTTGTTCATTGGCATAATGACAACTTCTACAAGTGGGTCCTCAAATTCTGTGTTCTTTACAAGATTCTTTGATGGAAACATGAAACAAGAATTGTCCACCATGACGGATATGGTGAGAGAAATGTATGAGGATGGAAGGAAGAGCAGTTTGCTTAAAAAGCAGTTGAATTCCATGAAGGAAGAGAAGCAGTTGCTTGTTGACAAATTGCAGGAAATGGAGAGGCAACTTCATATTGCAAATATGACCCTAAAAAGGATGCATGAGTTGGAAACACAGCTCTTTGTTGCCCAAGAAGCCTTAGTCAAGTACCAGCTTGAAGAAGAGGTAAGCCATTCCAATTTGTCTTCAAATTCTTCTGAGAATGCTTGTATTGGTTCTTTTGAAAAACATACTAAAGGCATACGTTCCAAGCTAATGTCCAAGATGGGCTATGAAGGAAAGGGCTTGGGAAAGCATGCACAAGGTATTGTTGAACCAATAATGGTTGAGGAAATGCCTAAATATTTGGGTTTTGGCTATGGACAGTCTTATGGAGAGAATTCCAAAGCTACCATGAAAGCAATTGAAACAGTCCGAAGGAGGAGTTTCATTTCATGTCTTCTACCTCAGAAGTGTGAAGGTTGTATCCAAGAGGAATACAATAGCTTGAAACATCAATTGCAGGATGCAGGTGTTCAGAAGCACACACTTGAACCAGAGAGTTGGGGAGACTCTAACAGCCTTGAAGAGTTTGATGGTGTTCCAAAGGAAGCCACTTCTTCATTTGCTTCACCTCCTCATGAAGGCAATAAAGGTGAAAGAGGCAGGTACAAATCTGGTTCTAAACACATTCCTTTTGATTTTGCAAAGCATGATGAATTTCCACATAAGTATGGGGAAAGAGTTGCATGTTCCTTTTGTGGTTGGGATAACCATGATGTTTCTAGATGTTGGAAGAGAATGGTCGCATACAGGACGCAGAAGAAGGAAAAGAAGCAAGCAGCCAAAGGTCCATTGGACAAGGCAAATCATGCTATCAAAAGGTTGCACGTGTTGCACTTACTTCCATAAGCAAGGGCATCTTGCTGAAAGGTGTTGGACTCTGAATCCAACAATGCTTCCACAAAAGCTAAAGAAGAAGGTGGAAAGAGAAAATCGCAGAAATGGAAAGGAAGATTCTATGAATGATGTGTTTCAGGATGATTCACATGTTGACGCTGATGTGCAGGCAAGGGTAGTACCTTTGAAATGGATTGGTAAGAAATGGTTAGAGTTCTTATCCAATTAAAGATTGCATGTCTATTGATGCATCTGTTTGCATTTCTTTGTTGATGGGATGCAAGTTGCAGGATTTTACCAAGAAGGTGAATGGAGAAGTTTAGTAGGAAGCTCACTTTGTCGCTGCAACATTATATTTTATTTCAGCTTCGAAAGTACAATGTGCTTAAGCGAAAGTTGAAGGATGAAATGCATGCATGAGATGATGTGCATGAACATAGGGATGTTGATGTTTTCCTTGTTTTCGGCACATGTGTGTGTGATTAACTTGCAAGGTTGATTGCTTTGACATGCATGTGATGCCATGTTGACTTGAAAGAAGTTAACTTGGTCTCCAAAAGGAGATAGTGAGGAAATTGATTCATTTTTTGAAAAGAATCTTAATGGTCTTTTTCTACATGCTTGACTTGAAGGGTCATTTGCTTTAAAGGCATGTTTTGTGGGCTTGTTGACTAGTCCATCATTTGTATGCAGATGTAAGCATAGACGTGTTCACAAGATGTAAAATCTGTTTCTTTTGTTAAAGCAGGAGTTAGTCCATCCAATTGTTGTCTGTATGCATGTTGTTGTTAACAGTGTTGTTGGCAGCTTGTCAAACAGGTACAAATGAAAGTGTTGTGGAGCAGATGTACTTCACATTTGTTGAGCCACCTTGGATCAATGATCAAGGCAAAGAAGCTCAAACTACCTTCTATGATCATTTCAGTAGAAGTTCTGCAGAAAGGCAAGGAGGAAGACAGTTCTTCCCAGCAAGACCAGCGCATCCAAGAAGGGAAGTGGTCAGAAACTTTGGTTTAGAGGCACTATGCAAAGGCAAGTGTAGGGAGGCTGAAAAAAAGAGTGAGTCACTCTCATTCACTGTTCAGATCAGTATATCAGTCTTTTGGAAGCCAAAAATTCTCTTAGTGGGAAGACGTGATCCAAAAATGGATTCTGGATAAACCTCTAAATCTAAAAGACTTCATATAAGAGGTAAAAGGTGCCAAATGGCACAAATCCTTTGTAAATCAGAGGAAAATGAAAATCGCAAGTTGCTCTTGGAAATAGTCTCATTACAAAGATCTCCTCATTCTGAATCCAATGCAACTTGAATGGGCGAAAACGGACTCTGGATGAAGGAGTTATTGTAAAATGAAAATTGCCCAATGTCCTTAGAAAAGGAGGCAATTTCATTAAATTTTGAACTATATTGAAAATTTTGATTTTAGTATAGGCTCATGGACCAATCCACAGCTGACACATGGCAGGCCGGGATTGGGCCGCGTGGCCCTGTTTGATTGGTCAAAGAGGAAATATGGCATTGCAATTATTTCAAAGGGAAAGACTTAAGCCAAGGGCATGAAGGTTTAGCGATAAGCAATGAACGCTTTATTGCATTGCACAAAACCAAAGGTGATGGACCATGGCCCGTGGTAATGCGAAGGGCCGATGAGCGATATGCGATAAGCGCCGATCGGCGATCGGCAATCGGAGGAGCAGAGCCACAGACCCATGTCGATGCGATAGTGCAACTTGCGACTGCGATCACCGATATCGGCGGATCGCAATCGACGTCGACAGTGGGCACACCATCTGGCTTACCTCGGGTCCCTGCGATACACGACTTGCAATATATATATATATATATGTGTGTGTGTGTGTGTGTGTGTGTGGACCCGACGGGGCTATGAATGCCAACACATAATATTTCAGATCCGGACCAAAACCATTTCCACGGGATTTTGCGATATTTGCCATGCTTTAATATATTTACGAAACACAAAGGGACAGAGCCATTGCAATAAGTGATAGCCACCAATAGGCAGACCCGATGAGAGTTTGGGACGCGATTATGAATATTTGAAATCCGGGAACTGTGTTTTCTGTGGACTTTCTCGTGTTTTCACAGCGTTCTTTGTGTAAACAGAGAACGACTGTTACTAAGGATTCCAAGCGTCGATTGCCCCTTACGTTACAGAAATGGTGGCCACCTCCCCTTTTGGCGTTAAGCAATGATTGTATAACACCTGGAAGAGGGATTCGAAGCAGACAGAGATCGGGGAGACCGGGAGATGAGAATCTGAAACGAACAGGCAGTGCAACTTTGGCTTTGAAGCCATAGACAGAGAGCACAATTGATTCATTCGCTTGGAGGTCGAGCGAAGCACTGATAACACAGAGAGTGGTGAATTCTCATTCGTGGAGGCAGCATGATGCTCAAGAGAAATTCCGAGAAGCTCATGGAGGCCCGTAATGCTCAGTGAATGTGTGGGCAAAGTTCGAGCGTTGAGGAACCCATTGGGAGGCTCGGTGTGCCAGAGCGCTTAACAGAGCGCATCCATAAAAGGTTGGTTGCTGTTGAATTGTTTGTGGCCGAGTTGCTATTGAAGATTGTTGTTGGGGTTTTGCTGTGAAGCAGAGGCCAAAGAGGCAGTGTAGAAGCCAAGGAGGCAGCACTGAGACAACAGTGCAGAAGTAAAAGAGCAGCCTACGGGGTCACTTGGAAGCCAAGTGAAAAGCCAAGAGGACTGTTTTTCTGATAAAAGGTAGAAAGAAGCCAGAGCCAAGAGCCAAGAGCTGAGAGCCAGAGCCAAAGAGCCAGAGTTAGAGCCAAGAGCCAGAACCAAGAGCCAAAGAGCCAGAGCCAAGAGCCAGAAGCCAGAGGGGATTAAATGGTGTCTGAACCCGCTGTTTTTGTGCAAAACAGCAGGAGTTGGGCCAAGAGCTTGTAAAAAAGACTTACACCATAATCCCAGAGAGCTAGTTGAGTTGACTAGAGATCACGGAGATGTAGCCCAAGAGTTGTGGGTGAACTCCTAATTAATATTGTTGTTCATGTGTCTGTTTTACTATTCCATTGTCTCTGCTGCTTTATTTACTGTTATATGCATTTATATATCAGTTTCAGCACATTAATTTACAGCACATAATCAGTTTAAAACAAAAACAAGCATACACCCATATTTTCAAGCATTTCTTAATTCTGCATTGGTTAATCATTAAGACTTGGGAAAATTTAAAGCTTTGGAAGTGGGAGAGGTTCTTGTAGATTAGACAAGAAACCTAAGAGCCCCATTTTCAAATCATCACGAGAACTCCAACAATCTCTTGGTCACCGTAGATCTGTTATTTGCACATGTCAAAGATCAAAGCCACGTGGCAGCTTGTTTTTTTACGGTGTCTAATGATCACCCATGCTTAATGTTAGCCCATCAACAAATAAAACATGCAAAAAAATTTATTATATATATATGCAATCTAATCTATCATGAGAAACATCATATGCAATTAGTTCTAATGCAAAAATCATCATGCAATGCATCCTACCCTAACATGCATATAGTACTGTTAATACTAAGTGTAATTATAAAGCCAGTGCAACCAACATATCATCACATTAATATACATACACCTACCAGTATGATTTCTTATGTATTCACCCCCAAATCGAATGTGGACATGGTCACATGGTGGATGAAGCGGGTGGGACGCTGGAAAATATGATCTCCATTCGAGGTAGAGGGAGGTCCTGGGAGAAAGAAAACTAGTCATTCTAGAGATCCAAGGCTCTCCTTCTAGGTACAAAATGGAGGAATGAATTACTCTCGAGAACTCCTCATCACGATCACTGCTTGTAATATCATGCTTTAAGGTTGTTGCACGGTTGTGATGAGAGGGGAACGAAGGGTGACAGAAAGGAGTGCAACAAATAGGTCTCTCAATGTGACGGTCACAACGGGGAGGGGAGGTCGCAGAGTGATCATTATCCTGAGGATGGGTCAAAGGGGATGAAGTATATTCAATGAAGGGTTCCTCCTTGACACCATATTCAGAAAAGGGGAAAGGTGCATTGTCCCTAAAGGTCATATCAAAAGAGACAAGGGAATTACTTGAGGGAGACTCAGGAGGGGAACGCAGAGGGGAGGGTGCAGTGTTACATTCGACGGGATGTTCTTCCCCACAATTTAAAGGCTCAAATGATTTGAATACATACTCATGAGATGGGTAGGTGGGAGCCTCAATGCTTTCCTCATTATAAGCATCAATGATTGGGCTTTCGATAAAAGGAGAATCAATCATTTCCAACTGTCCTTCTTCATGCAAGGGAAAATAATAAAACTCCTTCCCGAAGGAATCCATGGATATGTCATCACAAGCAATGTTTGGAATAAGGAAAAATCAATCTCAATCTCATCTTCCCTATCAGTGTCATAAATTGGAGCACAATCAAATTGGGGGCCAACAATTTTCCACTTCTCGTTTTTAATGAGGAAATAATCTCCAACGTCACTTTCCAAGGAGCTTCGGGATCACCTTCCTCAAGGTTTTGTTGGGCCTCAAATATGCCCATCTTTTCATCATTCAATACCACCATTCATAACCTATATTCATGTACTATTACACTCATTTCACACCATAATTCCATCACTTGTCGCCAATTCATGTCTTACGCCTCATGGTTGATTATCATTAGTTTTCTTATATTTTTTATGATTAAGGATGATTTTGCCATGATTTACTAATCACAATTTTGCTAAATTCATTTGTCACAGGGTTCCATCGCTGAAATTCTTCACAAGTCAGTTGAACTAGTTGGTACAAGTAGAGTACGGGAATATCCAATTTGGGGTTTCGACATTTCAGCATGCTTCTGAGGAAAACCAAGGGAGGTTATTGTCCAAAATAATGTTTTAATACCTTTCCATGTGTTGGATTGCCACCAGGTCACACATGTGGGTCCCTAGGAGCTAATTAACAAATCTGCTTAAAATGTGCACAGTTTCCAAGCTGCCAAGTTTGACCTTGATTTCTGTGCAGCTGGAGGTGAATTTGGAAAATCTGAGCAAATGGGTTTGTTAACCATATAACTAATTATCTATATCCAAAACCGTTTCTCCATATTCGAATTTGTCTAAAAGTTATAAGCGGGTCTTGGAGGAAGTTTTATAAAAAATCGTTGTTTTTCCAGAGTTCTAGAATCTTGCAAAAAGAGCCAGACAGCCAACTTTGGGCACGATTTCCGAGGAGTTGGATTTGAATAAGACAAATCCAAGAGAATTTTTTGTTGACAATATAACAAGTTAGGTTCCCTCCAAACAGCTTTCCAAAATTCGCCATGGTTAGGAAGATATGCCAATATCTTTGGGGTCAGTTTGTTAAAATTGTTCAATTTTCCATATTGAGGAAAATGACTAATTCGCCTTGTAAATCTTATAAATGGCTCAACCATGGTTTGTATTGTAAGCTTTGGGAGGTTTTTGAAAGGAAGAGAAGCAGGGAAGGAATAAAGGATGGATTTAAGCTCTTTTCTAATAACAACTGAATCTTAATTGAATTTTGCTTCATCTCTAAATTCTTTGTAAGTATTATGACTATGTTTTGAATTTCAGTTTTATTGAGTTAATTTAGGCTTGCTCTAGGAGTGGCAAGGGCCCACCATAACTGGAAACAAGTCCTTTAGCTTATTTAGATCATAAGGATTTACATTCAAAGTGTGAATTTCATCGAGAAATTTGTTGTGTGAAATCTAGCATCATTTTGTACTTAAACTCTGTCTTGTAAATTTGAAATTAAAAATTCTAGAATTCATTCAATTAAAAGTCTTCTTGTTTTTCATAGCTTAATCATTTCTTTGTAAGAGCAAGTCCAAGTGTGAATTTGATTGTGCAAGTAGAAATATCAGTTTAATGCAGATTGATTTGGCTTTCATTTACTTTTCAGTTTCGATTATGAGTTTCCTGATTATGAAGAGTGAGCTTTCTTTCCAATAATTTATTTCATTAGGAGTCTTGAATTAAGGTTTTTCATAGATTAAGTTGCAATGAGTTTCTCTCAATAGGATCTTTCAAGTTAGAATTGCTATCATAGGTGTTCTTTTCGAGCAAGTGTATGGTGTGTTCTTTTAAGAATTTATTTTATAGCAGTAAAATAATAAATTCATTTCGTACTCTAATTTAGGTTAGATGCTCTGATCCTGCGTTATCTGCACATGTGCCTGGAAGCATACGAGCCCCGGATTGATAACTTAATGTTGGAATTATAACACATATAATTTCTCCAACAGGTTTTCAAAAGGAGATTCATTAGGAGTGATATCCTTGAGAAAGGTAAAGTCAGTCTTGGCCTTACTTTCCATAACTTCATTCTCCTCAACAAATGCACTCTCAAAGTTATCTTGTCCGTCCTACAGCCCCAACGAGGACTCATCTTCCTACTTATCACCGAGATCCTTGAGGTCATCTTCATCTTGGTTGGTTGACAAGCGAGACCTCTCTTCTTCTCTCTTCTCTTGAAGAACAATGGCTAAGGTATTTGTTACATGATTCTGGTAGTATGCTTCTAGGAGGAGAGCATTAGTAGGGTTCTCTTTATATTCACATTTCATCTTATGAAGCTTCACTTCTTCATCATTTAAGCAGGAGAAAACTGCATTAGAATTATATTCCCTTACTAACTCCACGCATGACCTACTATATTTATCCATTCTTTCTTGTGTGATTTGGAAGCTTGAGGGATCCAACTCTTCGTCATCCTTAGAGGAGGTATTCACATGGTTATTGATGAGGTTATCCAGAATATTCACAGCACAGGTTATGTGAGCAAGGTCACAGAGACGACTAGGATCCTCTTCATAAGCATGTCTTATTATGTCAAGTTGTACTTCTTGCGACCTATAAAACCTGAGCATGAATTCCATATCTAAGTTCTCCAATGTATCTTGAAAGGATTTTGCATATTACACCACTTTCCTTTGCATCTCTTGAATCTCCTGGTTATTGAGCTTTTCAAATAAAGGACCAAGAGAAATCTCCATCTTCTATGATTTTGTATATTAAGATTATAATGGAGTCGCCAGGGTGAATTGAGATGCCTTGATAGATTCTTGCGTCACCCTACAAGCATTAACTTTAATGCTCAATGAAGAACTTGGGCTTCGTTCTTCCAGTGGATTCGCCAATAATGATATGTCAATATGTCGTATGGAGAAGAAAACACACGCTTCTGTTGAAGTTTCTAAGTCTAACTGTTAGAAACCATCCATGCACTTTACTGATTTATTCCTACCTACTTGTTCTGTTAATTAACAAGTTATTTACCATGTAAATACTAAAAATAAATACAAGTGCATAATCAACACATTACAGATCATCAACTGAAGGAAACAGAAACAAGAACACAAATGACAGTGTTATTTTTGGACTAATGTCCTCAGAAAAACCCAATGCGGGAAAACCAGTGCAGCTATCTGAGGGTTTTATTATTAAGCAGCGCTTTTCTGAGTACACTGGGTGCCAAACTGGCTAACCCGACAAAGATAAAAAAATCTGGCAGCAATACCTCTCTTCGGAAACAGGTATTCGGAAAGCCTGCTCCACGAAACCCCTCTCCAGCACAATCTAAAGCTCAGCATCAGCCCTGTTGGCCTCTGCATCAGCCTGAAACCCTCTGCGTCAGCCTACTGAGGCTATGCACAGCCTCTCTAGCTCTCTACGTCACTCCTGCAGCCTCTGTGTGGATGACGCAAACCCTTATGGCTCTGCGCAGTCTCTGCTGCTTCTGCGTGGCTCCCTCTGGCTCTGCGTCTGCCTCTCTCTGCTTCTGCACTGGTCTCTCAGCATTGTCCCTGCCTCTCTACCTCGTATTCACTGCCCCTCGCTGCAACTGATCATTGATTCTATCTCTCTTAGCAAACCCCACTCTAGAGAATAGAATGACTGATCACTCTGGTGTATTCTCCAAGTCACCCTCAAGCCTCCTCTTATACTTTTCTCGTTAACAAATCCACGGTCGAGATTAAGTCCCTAATCAACGGCTAAGATAAGACCTGGCTTGATTCATGACTTTTGGACCATTCTAGCACAGTTTTCTATTAATCCACATTAATATTTTATTTTCCCTAAGTTTAGACTTAGGGACTCCATTAAAAATATTAATTATTTTAATATCTCCCAAACTGTTTAGAATCTGCCCAAACCCTTTTTGGGTATTGGAGATCTCATGTG
>APFE031384265.1:186889-209682 GCA_000404065.3 Pinus taeda | reverse complement strand
GAAGTGGCCGCGTTGGCTCAGGCCGTGGACTGTTTCCCTCTTTAAGGGTTTTAACCACGTCAAAAATGCTGGTGTATTGATCTGTGCTCTGTTTGTGAGCGGTGTCCTTTGGTGTTCTGTCTAAGGAACTTACCCTGTAAATTCCTACACTCTGAGCTTCGATTTCCTTCCTGGAAACCCTTCTGCCAATGTCAAGATGCCCCCACTTTGATCGTTTGTGCAGTGCACCACTGATCCGGATTTCTCGGCTAGAAACCCTCGCTAGCAACTCCCTCCTCCTTGGCCTTGCCCTGTTAGGTATTGTTCTGACTACAGTACCCCACCAGCTCCACTCTGCAACTTACCCACAACCTCCTAAACCCTAGCAAATTGAAGGTGAGAGCTCCTAGGCTCTTCGCAATCCCAGCACTAGCAAATCAGCTTCTTCAGCCAACTGTGTTAGCCCTCCTGGCCTCTGCGTGGCTCTGGGTGAGCCTATCTTTGCCTCCCTTAGCCTCTGCACAGCCTCTTCTTGGCTCAATCTTGATGATGCAGGCACTGCATCACCCCTTCCTTGCTACTACTCTACTAGGAACAGCTTTTGTCACTCAGGACAGTTGCTTTCTGTTGTTGTTGCTCTGCTCGGCTGATGTCCTCAGTTCTCCTGTGATCTGCAACCACCCTCTGATACCATGTTGAAGTTTCTAAATCTAACTATTAGAAACCCTCCATGCACTTTACTGATTTATTCCTACCTACTTGTTCTACTAATTAACAAGTTATTTACCATGTAAATACTGAAAATAAATACAAGTGCATGATCAACACATTACAGATCATCAACTAAAGGAAACAAAAACAAGCACACAAATGACACCGTTATTTTTGGACTAATGTCCCCGAAAAACCTAATGTGGCAAAACCGATGCAGCGATCTGAGGGTTTTATTATTAGGCAGCTCTTTTCTGAGTACACTGGGTGCCAAACTAGCAAACCCGACAGAGATAAAAAAATCTGGCAGCAATACCTCTTCGGAAACAGGCATTCGGAAAGCCTGCTCCACGAAACCTCTCTCCAGCACAATCTGAAGCTCTGCGTCAGCCTGAAACCCTCTGCGTCAGCTTACTGAGGCTCTGCGCAGCCTCTTTGTCTCTCTGCGTCACTCTTGCAGCATCTGTGTGGATGACGCAAGCCCTTCTGGCTCTGCGCAGTCTCTGTTGCTTCTGCATGGCTCCCTCTGGCTTTGCGTCTACCTCTCTCTGCGTTTGCGCTGGTCTCTCAGCACTGTCCCTGCCTCTGCCTCGTACTCACTGCCCCTCGCTGTAATTGATCATTGATTCTATCTCTCTTAGCAAACCCCGCTCTAGAGAATAGAATGATTGATCATTCTGGTGTATTCTCCAAGTGACCCTCAAGCCTCCTCTTATACTTTTCTCGTTGACAAATCGACGGCCGAGATTAAGTCCCTAATCAATGGCTAAGATTAGATCTGGCTTGACCCATGACTTTTGGACCATTCTAACACAGTTTCATATTAATTCACATTAATATTTTATTTTCCCTAAGTTTAGACTTAGGGACTCCATTAAAACTATTAATTGTTTTAATATCTCCCACACTGTTTAGAATCTGCCCAAACCCTTTCTGGGTATTGGAGATTTCATGTGCCTTAGCCTCTCCACCAATTTTCGTGGCTAGAGCACATTCGATGCTACCCCAAATCAACAGCTTCGTGTCCCCGGCAATGGTGCCAGACATGTTACCACTCAAACCAGCAGGGGACCTAAAGGGGGTTCCTAAGAGGGCAACTACGAGGTTAAGGGCAATGGTGGAGGCTTAGCTCACTATCACCACAGTTAAGTCTCCCTGCTCTTTATGGAATTTCATTGATGGGAGGAGTCCCGATAATGTAAAGATCATTTTGTAAAGTAGGTGTCAATGGATAGGTGAGAAGTGACCCTCAAAACCCGTTCCCGAGGATGGAGTGAAGAATGGAACTTGTTTGCTCTTTAAGCAAGAGACTTGGTCCACCAAGGGTAAGGGGTGACGATTGGAGGATTGAGGTAGAAAGCATATGCCTATAGATGAGTTTCTCAATCCCTATAATCCTTGGAAACTTGGATTCCCAAACGGTCCTTGACAAATAGTCTTTATTGAGAAGTGGGACCACAGGGGACCAAGGGGACCCAGCCCATGTTCGGGGATGGAATGCAACGAACAATGATGTTCCTATCCTGGACAAGGTGAGGGGAAGGACCAAATAAGAATATTCACTTTAAAAGGTTGGATTGATCCTATTGAGGTCTAGCCTTGGGGATGCCTAGGTAAAATTCAATCCTAGAGCTAGGGCTTGGGATTCCCGGAGATTCCATCGTGAGAATTGCCTCAAATATGGAGTAGAGGGAAGGGACCCAACAACGCAATACCCTGTAAGAAGTCGAAGTTTTTCCTTTGGTCAATTCCCAGGAAATCGATGCCCTAGGTGACTTAATGGGCTAGAATTGGCAGGAAAGCGAAAAATGGTAAAAGGAAGGTTGTCATGATCACCCCTTTAAGGGACCAGTGCCTAATTCACTTGGAGATATGGAGTCAAGGATAGTGATGAGTAAGAACTTGGTTTCTTGATCAAGGAGGCCCAGAAAGTCAACTTCATCCAATGTTGAGAGAAAGAAAAGAAAAGTGACCTTCAAGCATTTATACTTCAAAGCAAACGATTCAAGCTTATCGAGACAAACAATCTCTAGGACATTTCATTCATATAACATTGGCCCATATATTAAATTAGCTAAAACATGCTCAATTCCACATTTCAATTATGCAGCGACTAGCCCTAATTTTAGCTAAATTGCAACAACAAGAATAATAACATCAAAATTCACTTACAACGTTATAGAGTATATCCAATCAACATTTCGTTCACAAGACAAAGCTCTAAGACAAGATAAATAACCCAAATCCATATGTCAAAATTCATCCATCTCCAGAAAATATCCTCCAAGGAATAAAATGTGAAGTTCTCTATGATTAGAGAGATCACAAGTCCAGTAATGATACAAATGAATGTATCTAACATCAATATATAGCCTCCTAAGGAGTTCGAATTAGCCTATGGGCCTACATTAGCCCCTAATGATAAAATAATGTGCAAATAAAAGCCCTATTGGTGGCAAGCCCACCAAAGTAGCTCATAAGTGTAAAAGTAAGCCTCACAAAAGACCAAATAATAATATGTGCATGTCGTAGGGCCCCCCAAAGGCTCAATAATATCCTCAAGTGCCATATTGAGGAATAAATTCCACGGAATATGATGGACAAGGGGTTGGCCCCTTGTTCTCCAAGTAGTAGACTTGTGGTGCTCCCAATGGGTATGAGGGCACATAGATGACCCCATGCGTCTCCTTATGAATCAGAGATGCTTGTAGATCCTCTCCAAGGGTCCAAGTGGTGGATTGAATGCTTCCATGACATCATACAAGTCTCCGTACACCTGCCAAGAGTGTGGGGCTCCTGTGGGGGCCTGCTGGACATAATGTCCCAAGCATATCACCATCATCCCAAAAGTGAATCGCTAGTAGTCTCTCAGCATCCATGAAGATTCGTGGAGTGTTGGTTGTTGCTATGGAGGCCCATGGCTCTCTATGCACATCCTACATGTGCCAATGTAGACCGCTGGGGATTAGGATCCCATATAGGGAAACCAAACCCAAATGGAAACCACCTGTAATCCTCCATAAGATCCAATGCGTCCCCTAGGTTTCTAGTACAACCAACTATTAAAATAATCGGGTAAAAGAACTTACAAATCATGGATAACAAAGTGGGCACTTCATAATGGCATGCCCTTCTGTAGTGGGATTTGGCATGTTCTAGCGTCTGCAAGCTCCAAAGGGGGTTAGCGAAGTACCTTATTAAATGGTTTCAGCCCTTAAAGGGGATAGTATGTCCAAAGTACATCCCTCTAATGGGGGTGGCAAGTGACAAATAAGTGGAATGGAATATGGAATGAGTGGGGCAATCCTGGGCCAAATAGTGGAGCATAGGGGTAGCTAGATAAGGGGAAGCCCACACCTAGGTATGTAATATGTAGGAGAAGCAATCGTGGTACATGAGGTGCCTCGTCCTTGATTTTTCCACCCTTCTTTATATGTCTTTTTCATTTTATGAATTTTCTTTAATTAACTGCTCGGGGCTCAAAGAACAAGAGCATGATGTGTAAGATATAGCGGCGATTACCCCCTTTAGGTAGGGCGGTTCATTACCCTCTAGGGGTTTGGGACAATCATGGGTTCTTAAATGATAAAGGAGGCTCATCTAGTGCCTATGGAACCAGGGTGACGACCATGGATTGGGGTAGAGCTCATGCATTGGAATTTGCCCACGTGTTGATTATTTTGTCTCGGCCATCTTTTGCATTTTGTGGTATAATTTCCTATTAAATGTGGCCAATTATGCTTTTCACCTTTTCTTTTAATTGCTTCAACCTCCGGGGCATCATTCTAGGTCTGAACCAAGGAGGGGGCAAGGCGATAGGGAAGTTAGCCCTATGTGGACCCAAACCGGAAATGCGGACCCAGGTGGGAGAAACAATGAAAGGGAGTAATATGTCTGGGTAAAGGAGCGGGACCACGCACCCAAAGTCGGGGTTTCCCAAGTAGTACCACCCTAGAGCCAAATGGTTAGAAAGGAGACCCCACGGGACTAAGATCCAAGGGTAACCACGAAAAGAGATCAAGGGGACAAGAGCACAAACTAAGCGCACCCTTTCCGCCAAATCCCCCCATTAATCCATACCCAAAAGTATCCATGATAAGTAAACCCAATACTCAATTATCAAATGACAAGACATACCTTTAGGTTCGGGAGGCTGACCTTCAAACATACAATCAGTATAGGTGGGTGAGGGATCACATGGCTTGCTCATGTGGCAGAGAAAAGGCACAATGAGCTAGTAGGAGGCATCAAGGGGCTACTGGTTGTCGGCTGAGGCTCATCATTGACAAAAATTTTCTCCTGGGGATATCACCCACAGAGTGATGGGTAACAGTGTGCATCTTGAAAAAAGATAAGGAGGTTTATTACCTACTGCAAAGTGTGATTTGAACTTTCTTCACCGATAGTTGATAATATATGACAATGTTTCTCACCATAAGGCAGTGGTTGTACGAGGTTCATCGTTTGAGTATCAATATCATGCACTAAGCCAATGATTGATTTAGCACCTTGTAGACAAACCTCTCATTGCAATTATGAACCAAAGTACAGTGACACCATGATATGACTTTAAACTTTAGTATATTGACAAGATTATAAAACAGTGACCTTCGATGAGTAAACACTAGTTAATTGTCCTAGTATAAAAGTGCAAACAATGACAAGACCTCACCTATTATTTACAATGACATTGTACTTGACATAGACCATTTAATGTCTTGACTTTGGCATAGTAGTAACCTTGATACATGTACAGTACGTTGATGAGATTATTTAACTTGACAATAATGCATTACAATATGATTTGGGATTGATATCCATAACTAATGATATACCAACCTTACGTATGTAGCAAGAGTTTCCTCAAACTACAATAGTAGACAATGGCATTGACTATGACAGAACATCTTTGCTTAACATGTTAGAGTCACACCTACAATATTACAGTGATCATATGCACATGAACAAAGAGGATTTACATTAGTATCTTAACTATAGCAGTCCTTTGGTCTCTTGACTTGAATTCACCAATGGTTTATGACAGTAAGTTGACATATGACTTGACAGTGATATAAAATGTCATAAAGTGATATAGATTGACATTGACATGATGTATTGACTTTGATTTGACATTTAGTTCAACAAGTTGACACTTAGCCATTGATATGATATCTTAACCTTGACAACAGTGAAACAGTGACTTATGTCTTTTGGGAATGTACTTGTGATGACCAAGATTCTTGTCTTGACAAGCATGTTGTAGCTTCCCTAATTGATGTGATGTGACAACATTTATGTAACAATGTTACAGTGGATTTGTGACAGACTTCTTGGACAATGATTGAAGTGGGTGATGATGGCTCCAGGGCATTGACTATCTGAATAACAGCATTTACACATATGATGGTAGCTCTCCGGTGACATAATTTGAGAGCATTAGAGGCAGGTCATAAGGATGACTTAAGGCACCTTGGTTTGTGCCATCATTTGATAGCAGTGTCAGTGGTTGCGGCATCGTGTGCAACTTGATACAGTGTGGCAGCATGATATATTGAGTCTTGATGCTTATTCATTTGTGAGCAACTCAGTGTAGTGACATGCAGTAATAGCCAGCAGTTGTGTAGTGATTTGTACTGACAGTGATATATAGTGTGCAGTGACAGTGATGTGCAGTTGAACAATGATAGCTTGATGCATAGCATTGTGCAGTGATTAGTTTGTGGGAATAGTGATCAGCAACTACCAAGATTCAACATTTATTCTACATCTTTCTTACAGCTATTCTACATAGTACAGGGGATCCAATCTGAAAATTGTGAAACGTGGTCTTCTGGCTCGTCAGGGTGGCAGGGTAGTGCATGGAAGGTGATTGGAATCACCTTCAGGTTGTGGCCTAAACACACTTAAGGGCGGCAGGGTGGCGCTAGGGCAAGGGCGTTGTGGCATCCATTGAACATTTAGTTGTGGCTGATAAACTAACAGGGCAACGAAGCATCATTTCTGACAGCGACTAGTAAATAGAGTGTTGGGGCGCTCATCAGGCTATGGCCTGATCTACAGGGCGTTGGAGCGTCCTTCTGGTTGCAATAGGATATTAGGGTCTAGTAACATCCTACAGGTTGTAGCCTGTGAATTAGGGGGTTGACACCTCCCTCAGTTGTAGCTGAAATCTTGATGTAATCAATTTTCTTTTAACAGGGAGAAGACAATTACTAAAGAAGTGTTCGGTGGTTTTTGAACCAGAGGGGATTTTCCACCTAAAACCTTTGTGTCCTCTATTTTATCTTTTTGCATTGTGTTGATTTTTGGTAGCATCGGATGTGCTCTAACTCTCAAATTTTGCAGGGAGGCTTGAGCACATGTATTCCAAAGAACCCAGAAAGTGATTTCGGAAATTCCACCCGAAGACAGTTTTATTAAAATAATTAATTATTTTTAATGGGACGCTAAGTCTAAACTTAGGAAATTAAAATAATTAAGGAATATTAATCTAACAGTGGGTGTAACTTCTAGAAAAAGACGAGGATCAAGCAGAAATGATCTTAGCCATTGATTAGCTTCTAATCTAGGTCGTTGAATGTCAATGAGAAGATTATTTGAGGCTTGAGGGTCATCTGGAAAAAACACAGAGAGTTGATCAGTTGGATCAAATTTTTGAGCTAGAGAGTAGCACAGTGATTTCGTAGTGATCACGCAAAGAGGGGCAGAGAGAGTTTTGGCTGGAGGATCTTCTCCGGAGCCAAGAATACTCAGCAGAGAGGCACAGAAACATGCAGAAGAGGCAGTGCAGTGCCCAGAGAGGGTGACGCAGAGCCAGGAAGGGCCCACGCAGAGTAGTGCAGAGCCTTCCACTCAGAGGCCCGAAATTTGTTGGAGCATTTGACATTCTGAGCCAGGAGGGCTAGAGTCATCTCTTGAGAGCAAATCGATTCAGCAAAGAGGTGACGCAGTGCCTTAGAGGCTGTGACGCAGGCCCACACAGTGACTACATAGGAGCAGTGCAGAAGTAGCCGGGGACTCGTTGGTTCAGCTGTCAGATCCGCTGGGACTTGCAGTGTAGAGTGAGGTAATCTCACTAATTTCTTTTGCCGAGTGATATTCTCTGTACTGGATTGCCAGCGAGGCATCCAAAGGTTGTATTCAGAAATCACTTCTGCTTAATCATAAAAACCCTCAAATCTATTGCACCGATTTTCCCACATTAGGTTTTTCCAGGGACATTTGTCCAAAAATAACTGTCATTTGTGTTGTATCTTTCTATTGTTCAGTTTCTTGTTTCGACATATTATTTTAAATGGTGAAAGCTGCACTGTATGTATTTCAATGTTTGTCGTAGAAAACTGCAAATAACTTGTTCATGTAAATTAACAAGTGGGAGAAATATCATCAGTTGTTGCAGTAGGGATTCTGGGTTTAAGGAATTTTCACATGGTATCAGAGCACAGATTGGGAGCAGAAGAACTTAGAAGCAGAAAGGAAGAGGAGTTCGAAATTACTGCAGAGGCAGCAATTCTAAACCCCCAAGGGAGCGCATTTTGAAGGCCAAGGAGGACGAACTTCTTAGGAGAATTCGATTTCTCTAAGTGAGTCGACAGAGAAATTCGATCTCCAAATCGAAGATTTCCAGAGGCAGAAGGGAGCAGCGTATTTTTCCTTGCAGAGCAGATCTTCAGTTGGGACGCAGATATTTTGCAACAGTTGCTAGCAGAATAGCATCAGTGGAAGAGAGAGAGACACTTCAGGGAATTTCTTGTTGGAAATACAGAGAGGGGGGTTGAATCAGTATTCCTTTTCAATTGTTACTTATACCAGTTAAATCAATTATATTTAGAACACAAAATAAGCAATAGGAATTAAATGCTTTTATTAATATAATCTTTATAATGAATCAAGTACAATATATAGGGCTCCAACCCTTGATGAAGACATTGATCTTCAATTCCCCAAGCTCTAACCCGTTGCCAAGCACCAACTTGGTCTTTTGTGAGGCTCCAACCTCTAGGGCTCCGACCCTATCTTGTCAAGGCACCAACTGTGGATTTAGGAGCACCAACAATAAGGACACCAATCCTTCCAATTCTGAGTCACCAACCCCAAGGGCTCTGACCCTATCTTGTCAAGGCACCAACCTTGCTTGTTCGAGGCTCCAACCTTCAGGGCACCAACCCTCTGGGCTCCAACCCACTGCTATATTTTGTCTAGATATGTTTGATAATAATTCTCTGCTCCCAAAATCTTCTTCATTGAATCTGTCAATCTACAATTTCACTGCTACATCAATGACAACCTGTCTTCATATGAAGGAGTCTTCACAACTCTTCATATTGCCCAAACAGAGTCTGTAGAGTTACCTCATGATGATTTCAAATAGGCATCATGATCTCCAATAATGTCTTCAAGATTTGTTGAAGCTTTTCAACAAGATATCTGCGCTAAGCCTCAATGTTTGCACAAAAACAATTCTCTGTTTCAAGCTTTTGTTCTTATTGTCGCGGTAAACCCTTCAGGAGTAACAGCTTCAGGAGTGATTGTCGCAGTATCTCATTTCCAAGGAACAAACTCACAAATACTTCAAGGCTGGTGTTGTCTATTGTTCCCTTCAAACGATGACTGATGAAATCTTACTTCGCTGGTTCGAGGTCATATAGATCTTCACAAAATTGTTCTTCAGGTTGCGGTCTGTACTTCTTCTAATTCATCACAGGTCCGAGCCTTTCAAAGATTAACCCAATCAAAAGAATTTCTCGACCTTCGGCTTCCTTCTTTCATGTTGGACCTTCAGCTTTCTTCCTTCCCACTCGACCTTCGTCTTTCTCCATTTCTTCAAGTTCGCGAGTTGTGAACTGTTACTTCTTCTCTGTGTTAGATACCCGAAATCAATTACCTGAAGTGAAGCGTTTCAACTTGTATATATATGAGTTTTGCCAATAACCAAAAGACACGTTTATTGGGAGGAGAGGCCGACTTATGAGTTTACACATTAAAAGATTTTATCGGAGAGGCCTCTTTTTTTAATATTCATCCAAGGCTATACCCACAAGGAGGTCCCACATGCCACGTTATCACATTAATCGCAATTGCAACATTCAGAGGCCTGCTCATAACATAGTTGATTCCCCTACTACCGACGGAGCGGATGCGGTATACAATCAAATGTTTTTGATAGGCTCGCAGAGTCCACAACTCTATCGCAATCGGCGGTCCACACCCTTATCGCAATCGTCGGTTTGACGTTTCTTTGAAACGTGTGATTCAATGGATGTGATATCATATTGAGTCATATTACAGTGGTGTTGTCGAGTCCACAGTAATATCGCAATCAATGTTTTAATATTACATCCCTTTAAGTCTTGTGATATGAAAGCTCTGATACAATGGATGCAATGTTTCTTTAGGGCGTGTTATAATGGAGCGATGGGGTCCGCATCTTATATCACAAACGGGGTTTTAATGTGACAACAACTTTAAAAAGGACTTGTGATTATGCGACGAATGCGATATTGTATATGGTTGTTACCATAACCTGTTTCAGGTCCGAAGTACATATCGCAATCACAAATTTTGGTGTGACATTCCTTTGTGATACATAACTTCCAATGCGGCAATTCTGGTATGGTGGATGCGATATAGCAATAGAGCATATTGTTATGGAACCATTGGGTCCATAATACATATCGCAGTCGGGGGATTCAACATGACACATAATAAAGCGATAAAGTCGTCGATATTGATCTCTCCAATGCGTTGTGAACTTTTATTATGTGCGTTGCGAATTTTAATGGTTTCCATCGTTTAATACTCCCTCCGCTTATTTCTTCAATCACTTTTAACTCCTCTTAATCATTGTTTTATGCTCCTCTGTTGTGTGTTCCTCTTTGCTCCTTCCGATGAACTTCTTCCTCTTACTCTTTGGTTTCACGATGATTTCCAATGGCTTCCGTGATGGCTTTCCTCCTTGGCTTCTTGCTCTTGTTTCACGGATCTACTTTGCTTGGCTTCACATCATCATTTAGTATCCAGAATATTGCCATATTGACATCAAGAACAATCTAGATCAACAATCTCCCCCTTTTTCATTGATGGCAATATTCTTCTTCTCTCCCCCTTTGACATGAATGGCAAAGGAGTGCAGAAGGACTCCCCCTATCAAACTGCTCCCCATGTCATGGTGCCCTTCTTTTTGCTGCCCGTATTCTGTTGTCTCCATAGTCAGATTTAAGAGGTCTTCATAGTCCGAAACAAGAGAAAATGCCACTGAAATTGCCTTTCTTGCTATCTTTCTTCAAATCCGAGTTCCTCTGTATTTTTGTGCTTCTCCTTAAGTCACTGCCATTCAATATTTTAGCATCATTGCATTCGGATGAAATGGTGGGAGATTGTGCCTCACTGTTGCTATTTTCCAAAGTGACCAGCATTAAACTGAGCTTATATTCGACTGTGCAACATTCTTCTTTCAATAGTCCTTTTGATGAACCATTTTTCCTCGTGTTCTAGTAAAAGCTTCTACAAGTTATTTCTACTCGCAGATTTTGACATCTAATCTGTCAGTGTCTTTTAAATTCTTTTCACTGATTGGCAGCTTTTTGCAATGCTTCAATTTTGTTAGATGCTGCCAACTGCTCTTGCTTCAAGCTCCATTCCCAGATGTATTTGTTCGTTTGAAGGTTGCTTCTATTTTGTGTCCATAATTTACCTATTCTCACATCAATCCCTAAGTCGAAACATTAGACTTCTTTAATAACAGCAACATAGTTATTCGCCTTATTAGCATTAGATCGCCTTCTCTGCTGCTCCAATTTCTGCTTAGAGATCAAGTGGAAAACATCTTTAACAACAGTCCATTGGATAGATAAGAGATCATGTTCTTCAATGGAGTGTTTCTGAGAGATGATCTATCAAAGAATCATTGTTAATATAGCTCATCAAGGATTTCATAAGGACCCTTTCACAGATAGTTTCTGCAATAATGATCAAGAATCACAAGCTCCCCCTAACCATATGCATGGTCTCTTTTTGGCAGAACCCCATCATCAAACACTCGGAATATCGAGGATATCTTCATCAAGTAAACAACATGTGTTGTTGTCTCGAGAGTTCAAGAGATTTTCGGATTGTATTTGCTTTCTTCTCCATACTTGTGTAACTTTCTTTTTTGGCATGGTTCTAGCTTGTGTAGGAGCCCAAGTCAAGTCACAATCACGTGCCATATGACCAATGTTATGACACTTGAAGCATTCTATGTTGTTCATGAATAAGAATTCATGATTTCTCCCTGCAAAATTGCTTCTCAGAGATTGTCGGGGACCATAATGTCTATCTTTGTGATATGCCCTACAACTTGTTGCCATGTGTCCAAAGTTTGTACAAGAATAGCGATAACCAAGAAATATACTTTTGTACCTAGGAGAAGGAGGTTTCCTTGATGTACTTTTGAAGTCTTTCTGCCTTGAGATCCTTTGATTATAACCATTGCTTCTTGCATCCTTGACATCATCCACATTTCTTCTTGGAACGAGACTTCCTTCATTGTTGCCTTGACTCTTATCTTTGCCTTTGCTGGAACTGGGAGCATCAATATTTCTTTTTGGCTTTCTCACACCCTTGCTGTTTGAAGCATTATCATTCTTGCTTGAGGATTCTCCTTCATAGCCAAGACCTGATTTATCAAATGGGGATCTTTGATGGCTAGGCATTTCGTCCAAGGCTTGGGAGCTCTTCAAAAATTTGTCCATCCCTTCTACCCTTTTCTTGAGGGAGACAATCTCTTCTTCCAATCTTTCGCTGTCATTATTCTTCTTAGCAAGTTGTTTCTCAATCTCTTCCTTGATACAAGTTGCTTCATTTGCTTCTATTTTAAGAGATATGATATCTGATTTCATTCTGAAGATTTCTTCATTTTCCTTAGCTAGGCTGCTCTCCATTTCTTCCATGATCCTTGTAGCCTTACATGTTTCAGCCTTGAGAAGGTTGAGGTCGGATTTTAGTTTGAATATTTCTTCATCCTTTGCTTTTAGTTGGCATATCATGGTGTTTCTCTCCTTTTCTACTTCATCAACCTATGCTCTATGATTACTAATGCTTCCATTGTCTTCTCAGTTCTTTGTGCTTGTTTCCTTGCTTCTTCTAGTTGTGATCTAAGGGAGGAGACTTCTTCCTTGTATTTACCAACCTCTGCTTCAAGTTTGTTTAAGGTGGCTTGACAAATTATCTTCCCGTTTCTTTGCCTTATCCAAATGATTTTTCATGGATATGGCTTCATGATGCTTTATTTGGTTTTGATGAAATCCCTCCTTAAGCCCGACAAGCTCTTCATCCCTTTCTTGTACTTGAAGCTTGACAAGGTCAACTTCCTTCCTTGTTTGGTCTTGGTCACCAACTAGCGCTTTCTTCATAAGTTCCTCGTTTTCCTTTTTCAAACTGATAATCTCTTCCATGACAGCCATAAGTTTAGTGAGGAGATCTTCTTCAAAATCTTTTTCATTTTCTTCATCTTCTAGGTCTTCTTTAGCCTTGATGTCATCATTCTTATTTTCAGCTTCCATGATAGGTTCTGGATTTCCTTCAATCATCTTCTTGACTAGTGGTCATAGTCAATGTACCTTTTGAGTGAAGGTCATGAAGTTTGTCCCATATACCCTTTGTTGATGAACACTTTTCTAAATTGTCCTTTATAGAATTTGGTAGCTCATTCAGGATTGCCTTCCTTGCTTTTGTAATGTACTGCTTGGATTCTTCATCCATCATGTTATCAATAATCACTAATTTCCAGACTTCAATGCCTTGAGTCTTTAAGAAATTCCTCACTCTTGCTTCCCTTGAACCATCAATGTTTCCATTGAACCATGGAGCCTTTACAAATTGATTGAGTTCAACTTCGATGGTTGAGGGAGACACATCTTTAGGAGGATTGGAGACTTTCTTCCTTGGCTTTGCCATTTGTGTTCTAATTGAACAACCTTCAAGTTGTAAGGCTTTGGGTGAAGGTACTGGCTCTGATACCAATTGTTGGAAATACTGAGGGGGGGGGATGAATCAGTATTCCTTTTTAATGGTTACTTATACCAGTTAAATCAATTATATTTAAAACACAAAATAAGCACTAGGAATTAAATGCTTTTATTAATACAATCTTTATAATGAATCAAGTACAATATATAGGCCTCCAACTCTTGATGAAGACATCGATCTTCAATTCCCCAGGCTCCAACTTGTTGCCAAGCACCAACTTGGTCTTCTGTGAGGCTCCAACCTCTAGGGCTCCGACCCTATCTTGTCAAGGCACCAACCTTGGATTTAGGAGCACCAACTCCAAGGACACCATTCCTTCCAATTCTGAGGCACCAACCCCAAGGGCTCTGACCCTATCTTGTCAAGGCACCAACCTTGTTTGTTCGAGGTTCCAACCTTCAGGGCACCAACTCTCTGGGCTCCAACCCACTGCTATATTTTACCTAGATATGTTTGATAGTAATTCTCTGCTCCCAAAATCTTCTTCACCGATTTCTGTCAATTTACAACGTCACTGCTACATCAACGACAACCTGTCTTCATACGAAGGAGTCTTCACAACTCTTCATATTGCCCAAACAGAGTCTGCAAAGTTACCTCATAATGATTTCAAATAGGCATCATGATCTCCAATAATGTCTCCAAGATTTGCTATAGTTTTTCAACAAGATATCTGCGCTAAGCTTCAATGTCTGCACAGCAACAATTCTTTGTTTCAAGCCTCTATTCTTATTGTCGCGGTAACGGCTTCAGGAGTAACAGCTTCAGGAGTGACTGTCGCGGTGTCTCATTTCCAAGGAACAAACTCACAAATACTTCAAGCCTGGTATTGTCTATTGTTCCCTTCAAACGATGACTGATGAAATCTTACTTCGTTGGTTCGAGGTTATACAGATCTTCACAAAATTGTTCTTCAGGTTGCGTCCGTACTTCTTCTAATTCATCACAGGTCATCACAGGTCCAAGCCTTTCAAAGATTAACCCAATCAACAGAATTTCTCGACCTTTGGCTTCCTTCTTTCCTGCTAGACCTTCGGCTTTCTTCCTTCCCGCTCGACCTTCGGCTTTCTCTGTTTCTTCAAGTTCACGAGTTGTGAACTGTTACTTCTTCCCTGTGTTAGATACACGAAATCAATTACCTGAAGTGAAGCGTTTCAACTTGTATATATATGAGTTTTGCCAATAACCAAAAGACACGTTCATTGGGAGGAGAGGTTGACTTATGAGTTTGCACATTAAAAGATTTTATCGGAGAGACCCTATTTTTAATATTCATCCAAGGCTATACCCACATGGAGGTCCCACATGCCACGTTATCACATTAATCGTAATCGCAACATTTAGAGGTCTACTCATAACATAGTCGATTCCCCTACTGCCGACGAAGTAGGTGCGGTATACAATAAACTTTTTTTAATAGGCCCGCAGAGTCCACAACTCTATCGCAATCAGAAGTAAGTCGGGTCCGCACCCTTATCACAATCGGCAGTAAGTCGGGTCCGCACCTTTATCGCAATCGGCAATTTGAAATTGCTTTGAAATGTGCGTTTCAATGGATGCAATATCATATTGAGTCATATTACAGTGGTGTGGTCGGGTCTGTAGTAATATCGTAATCGATGTTTTAACCTGACATCCCTTTAAGTCTTGTGATATGAAAGTTCTAATATGATGGATGCGATGTTTCTTTAGGGCGTGTTATAATGGAGTGATCAGGTCCGCACCTTATATTGCAATCGGGGTTTTAATGTGACAACAACTTTAAAAAGGACTTGCAATTATGTGATGGATGTAATATTGTATAGGGTTGTTACCATAACCTGTTTCGGGTCCGCAGTACATATCACAATCACAAATTTTGGTGTGACATTCCTTTGTGATACATAACTTCCAATGCGGCAATTCCGGTATGGTGGATGCGATATAACAATAGAGCATATTGTTATGGAACCATTGGGTCCTTAATACATATTGCAGTTGGGGGATTCAACGTGACACAAAATAAAGCGATAAAGCCGCCGATATTGGTTTCTCTGATGCGCTGTGAACTTTTATTATATGTGTTGGGAATTTTTAACGGGTTTCCATGGTTTAATACTTCCTCCACTTATTTCTTCAACATCACTGTTAACTCCTCTTAATCACTATTTTATGCTCCTCCGCTGTGTGTTCCTGTTTGCTCCTTCTGATGAACTTCTTCCTCTTCCTCTTTGGCTTCACAATGATTTCCAATGGCTTCCCTGATGGCTTTCCTCCTTGGCTTCCTGCTCTTGTTGCTTCACGGATCTACTTTTCTTGGCTTCACATCATCATTTATTATCTAGAATATTGCCATATTGACATCAATGACAATCTAGATCAACATTTCTACCTCAGAGAATTCCTAGCCAGGGAATTCGAATTCTCATTTGCCAAGCAGCAACAAGGGGCAACAAATCTACTGACTCTAGCACGAAGTGCATAGGCTAGCCCAGCAGCAGTGCAAAGGAGAGAGGAAGTCATTCGACTTTTTCGATTGGCAAAGATGGCAGCTAGTGGATTGCAAGATCAAGATCGGTTGGATGGTGCATCCAACTATGTGATCTAGAAGGCGAGGATGTCATGCCTTCTGGATGAACATTTTCTCAAGATCTACATCGACAGTGTGGTAGTTGAACCCACGTATCCAAATCCGCTCAAAAAGTACAAGGGAGAAATGGTGTAGGCCAAGCGGATGATCCTCGACGAAGTGAAGGATCATGTAGTATGTCACATCTCAAGCAAAGGGACTGCCAAGGAGATGTGGGATGCCTTGTCCATGCTATATCAGGGATCTTCCGAGAAGGGGAAAATGTACTTGGAGTAGAAGATGAGATCCATGCAGGTGCACAAGGGGGAACGCATTAATCCGATCCTTGCAAAGCTTCATGAGACTCGTGATGAGTTAGCAGCTGTGGGGTCAACACCTCAGCCTAATGAGATGGTGAGGTTGGCCCTAAACTCAGTTTCAGAAGAGTGGTAAGTATTTGTCCAGAGCATCCAGTGTAGGGAGAAATTGCCAGACTGGGAAGGGATGTGGGCCGCTCTTTAGCAGGAAGAGATGAGGAGAGACTTAGTCAAGTGCAAACTTGACAATAGCAGTAGCAGCAGTGGGACGAAGCCCAAGGAGGAGGATGAGAATGTAGCTCTCGCATCTAAGCGACAGCAGGAGCAGCGGAAGAAGAAGAAAGATATTTTGAAGATCAAGTGCTTTCGGTGTGGCAAACTTGGTCACTAAGCTACACATTGTCCTCTCAAGAAGAAGGACAAGGATGAGAAGCATGATCTAAAGGTTGCATCCGCATAGATCGAGGAGGAGTTTGCCATGATCGCCTAGAGGTGGGGTGATATAGAACTATAGTTCGAAAGAACTGCAGTTGGGCGGGATCCTTGAGGAGTCCACCTCATGGATCAATAACTTGCTACGGGAGCCCAGATTAGAAGTAGCAGGATGGAATGGATCAGTTGATGCAGAGGAGTGTCAGAGTGGCAGTTGCAGTGGCTAGGAGCGCCAGAGACTGAGCAGCGCAGAGATAGAGTTGGCAGCAGTGTAGTTGGCATAGAGCAGAGGTCAGCAGCAGCACAGAGGCTTCAGAGGCTCAATGCAAAGACTAGCAGTAGTCAAAACTCCAGCAATAAGATGCATCATGCTGAACACCAGTTCAGTAATTTTGGATTCTTTTCCATTGTTGATGTGGTAGCAGCAATAGTTGGAGAAGGTTGCAGTGCACGTTCAATTGGCAATGGCAGTGCTAACAGCAGCACAGATGTTGAAATTCAGAGGGAGTTGTAGTACGGATGTAGTATTGACAGTGGCAATGTCAGCAGCAGTACAGTTGCAGCAGCAGCGCAGTAGTTGGTGGACAACATGTCAGAGATCAGCAGCTCAGAGGATGATGTTATGAATTCAAGGTGATGCTTCAGTGGGAAGCATTGCTAGAGCACATTCCTCCCTAAGAGGGAGTGTTGATTTCGAGTAGCTTCGGATGTGCTCTAAGTATCAAATTTTGTAGGGAGGCTTCAGCACATGTATTCCAAAGAACCCAAAAAGCGATTTGGGGAATTCCACCCAAAGACAGTTTTATTAAAATAATTAATTATTTTTAATGGGACCCTAAGTCTAAACTTAGGAAAATAAAATAATTAATGGGTATTAATCTCACTGTGGGTGTAAGTTCTCGAAGAAGACGAGGATCAAGCAGAAATGAACTTAAGCATTGATTAGCTTCTAATCTGGGCCGTTGAATGTCAATAAGAAGATTATTTAAGGAGGCTTGAGGGTCATTTGGAAAAAACACAGAGAGTTGATTAGTCAGATCAAATTCTTGAGCTAGAGAGTAGCGCAGTGATTTCGTAGTGATCACGCAGAGAGGGACAGAGAGAGTCTTCGCGGGAGGATCTTCTCCGAAGCCAAGAATACTCAGCAGAGAGGCAGAGAAACACGCAGAGGCGGCAGTGCAGTGCCCAGAGAGGGTGACGCAGAGCCAGGAAGGGCTCACACAGAGAAGTGCAGAGCCTTCCATGCAAATGTCCGAAATTTGCTAGAGGGTTTGACATTCTGAGCCGGGAGAGTTGGAGCCAGCTCCTAAGAGCAAATCGATTCAGCAAAGATGTGATGCAGTGCCTTAGAGGTTGTGATGCAAGCCCACGCAGTGACTGCGTAGGGGCAGCGCAGAAGTAGTCGGGGACTCGTTGGTTCAGCTGCCGGATCAGCGGGGACTTGCAATGTAAAGTGAGGTAATCTCACTAATTTCTTCTACCAAGTGATATTCCTTGTACTGGATTGCCATCAAGGCATCCAAAGGTTGTATTCGGAAATAACTTCTGCTTAATAATAAAAACCCTCAAATCTATTGCACCAGCTTACCCGCATTGGGTTTTTTCGGGGACATTTGTCCAAAAATAACTGTCATTTGTGTTGTATATTTCTATTGTTCAGTTTCTTGTTTTGGCATATTATTTTAAATGGTGAAGGCTGTAGCGTGTGTATTTCAATGTTTGCCGTAGAAAACTGCAAATAACTTGTTCATGTAAATTAACAAGTTGGAGAAATATCATCAGTTGTTGCAATAGGGATTCCGGGATTAAGGAATTTTCACAAATTGTTGTATGGTGTTGTCTATTGTTAATCATTAATTATGTTCATTTGAAGAAGAACAATAATAATAACTAAAGATTAACTAATGCTCTGAAAAAAGAATAAAAAGTGTTAATTGCTAAGAAACACTGATTCACCCCCCTCTCAATATTTCCAACACTAGTTACATATTTCAACAAAGGGGTCTTCAAACCCTCAACGAAACAAATGAGATGATCCAAAATGAAGTCAACCCTGTTATATTTATAGATTTCCTAGAGTGGCCTCCTCTTCTTAATTGATTGAGTAAATTTTACTACAACCCCAGATTTGAGTTTCATTGCCCAACTACCCCAAAAGTCGCGCAGAACTGGATATTTTGGGGTTTTCCCCTTTATTGAGGATTGTAGCCTACCGAGATCAATAGGCTATTTCATCCTTCATTCATCCTCAATTCGTAGAGGACATTACATATGGGAGCCCAAAGGTTTTGTTTTATTTTTATCATTAAGGGTGGCAAGGTGGTTCTCGGAAAGGAAGTTGTAGCTTCCTTCAGCAGGTTGTCACCTCCTTCCAGTCGTAGCTGGTGTTAATTTTTCATAGGGCTACATTGTTCTTTGCTTTCATAATTGCATTTCTTCATTAACACATTAAGTTCACCCCATAATATTATTACATTATTCAAATCTACATCAATATTCATTAGCATATGCAACTATGTAGAAAGAACAACATCATCATCATCAATGTAGCAAAACATAAAGGAACAATAGAAGAAAAGCATGCACACATAGAGACACCAAGATTGGTCTGAGACTAGGGAAAAACCCTTACAAATTCTTCTTCTTCTTAGATCGTCATCAAATGATTCAACAAAGGAGAGTACAATGATCCATATCTTCATCAATGCAACAAAATAACTAGAACATCCATAACATGACCTTAAACATACTTATACTCAAAGATCCTGATTCTGAGGATTGTAATGCACTGTTACTGACTGTAGTCAACCGCTGGATACTCATGTCACTGTGTTGAACATTGTTGCATACTAATAACTCATCTTTGGTCCCAGACGCATGGAGAAGGAGTTGTACGAGCGTCTAAGATAGATCTAGACACTCTCAGGAGAACTGGATGAGTGTGTTTGGGATTGATGTGGACACTCCTCGGTGAACTATGTGAGGTCTTCCAAGGACCAAACTCACCCAAATCTGCCTCAAACCCTGGACGCTCCCTTGAGGCTTCTATGCGAGTGTTTATGGCAGCTCAGACGCTCCCTTCAGGTTACTGTGCCAGCATCTATAACTACCCAGATGCTCCCTAAACCATTATGTGTGTGCATCCAGGGACCAACTTGATCTGCGGAAACCCTAACCTCTTGGACGCTTCCTTACACACTCTGTGTCAGTGTCCGAGGCTTCCTAGACACTCTCTAGAGCATACTGTGTGAAAAATTCTAAATCTACACATCAAAAATCCTACTGCAATCACTGGTTTATCATCTCCTACTTGTTCTTTACATTCAACAAGTTATTTAATTATTTAAACATCGATGAAAAAACTATTGCAGACTACACATACATACAGATCATGAACTGAAATAAACTGAGACAATCACACAAGGGACACCATTATTTTTGGACAATCGTCCCAAGAAAAACCCAATGCAGGAAAACCGGTGCAACATATAGAGGGTTTGTATTATTAAGCAATTTTTTGAATACAACTAGAGTGCCAAATCCGGCTCACCCAACAGGGAATAAACCTAGCAGAAGTACCTCTATACAGAGACAGATATTTTGGCAAATCCAGCAACTGGATGATCAAACACCACAGGTGACAATGTTGTTCCCAGTGCTGGGCAGCGATGGTTGCTCCAAGCTTTGTGCTAGAACTGCATCACCTCCTCTAGGAGTTGCATCACCCTCCCAGTGAGCCTTCCTTGCTCAAAAGTCGATATGTTGAACTGTTGCTCTCTTTGCCCCATAGAAAAACCAACGCTGCCTCTAAGGGACTGTGTCAACCCCTCTAGCTTCTGCGTCACCCTCTCTAGAGCTGTATTGTCTCTCCTGTCGCTGCTTTGCCTCTCTGCTATGTATTCTCGGCCTTGGACTGAAGTCCCTCTGCCGAACTGCCCCTCTCTCACTGCAACTCAGACCACTAGCTCGATTTTCTCAGCAAACCTCACCCCAAAATAATCGAACTCTTTGATCTCTTGGTGTGTCTCCAACTGACCCTCAAGCCTCCTCTTTTTGTTGATGAATCAATGGTCGACATTAAGTCTCTAATCAACGACTAAGATTAAAACAGACTTGATCCTCGTCACTTAGAAGTTTCTCACCCATATTCTTATTATTACACATTAATATTTTTATTTTCCTCAGTTTAGACTTAGGAACCCATTAAAGATATTAATTATTATAATAACTCCTCATCCGGGTGGAATTTCTCCGAACGATTTCTGGGTTCTGGAGATCTCATGTGTTCTAACCCCTCCACAAAATTTCGATGCAAGAGCACATCCGATGCTACCCAAAATCAACATATTGTGACAGCGTCCAGGGACAAAAAACCTTAGTTACGAGCCAACATCCGAGATCCAGAAACCCTAGACACGTGCGAGCTTCGACCCTGTAGTTCGGACCCTTTGCACAAGCTTTCGTCTATCAGACCTATGCAAACCAAGGCAATAAGAGAAGAGAAAAAGGAATGAACAATGTGTGCAAATGAGCTTGAGGTTTCTTCTATTTATAGGCTTTCATGAGTGTCCACTTCATGTTGAGGCCGACCTGTCCAATTGTACATATGCTTAGGGCCGACCTAATCCAATATACATGAGTAAATAAATAAATTCAAAAACCAACTTCCGCTTGTCCAAATACGGTGATCTTTAGGTCTATTTTGGTCCTCTCGAAAAGAGGAATTTATTGCTATTATTATCTTCATCAAATGAGCTGTCCAAAGTGGAATTTGACCGCAGTTGCATAATTTTAACACTCCCTCTCAACTAGGGAAAACCCCACTTGCCAATATTTGTCCACCGATCAATATGCCATTTTGGTATCTTCAAGTGTCATCACGTATCATCACTGATCATCTCTGTCATGTAGTCATCATGTCGTGATCATCTCAAATATCTCATCATCACAAATCATCAATGTACATCTCGATCTATCCCTTGCTTATTCTTACTTATCTCTTAATTGTTTCTACTCGTATGTTGAACATTAACAAATCTAGAAGAAGAAGAATTTGTTACCGGAAGGGAGCTTAAGCTAGCCCCCTCTATCCATCAAGCTATTATCTGGAATCTCTGCCAGCAAGCTACTACCCGGAATATCATCATCAATCATCATCAGAGAGCATATCATGAAGGAGCACATCTCAATCTGAAACCACATCAGGGAGCACATCTCGACTCAGAATCTCATGGGGGAGTTATACATCTACAACCTCATATCGAGCAATAGGATATCCAAACAAACAGGGGAGCACATCTCGACCCTGGGATCACATCAGGGAGCTCAATCTCAACCTAGAACCACATAGGGTTATCTCAACCCATCCTATTGCCTACTGATCTTCCCATCGATGACCCTGAATAATCATGTGGTAGAACACTTGCATAATCGACTTGGGTTGTATACCCCAAGTACACTCTCAACCCGTTGGCCAAACGAGGAGTGGTATTCCCGACAAGCCCTACTTGTGGGTATGATGCTAACTGGGGTATACTCTGCAAACACCAGAGAAGGGAGCAACATTCTCCAACCCTATGAAGAAAGGGGAGTAGCATCTCCAACCCTATGGGTAACAAATAGGGGTGATACCCTATTGTCTAGAGTTCCCTCAACCCCAGGAGCTGTTATGAAACTAGCTCAAGAAAAGATAGAAAAGATAGATCAACGCCTTAGAATTCAGCCTCTTCGAAGGGGCAACCTCCTTTACATTACATAAATGAACAATTCTTGGATGATACAAATGACAAAACCTCCTT
>APFE031384265.1:27911-176270 GCA_000404065.3 Pinus taeda | reverse complement strand
CCTGCCATATAGGTTCAGAGGGAGAAGGCTTTTCCCTCGATTAGCGGAGCATCTACAAGTATCTGGTATGTAGACAGTGGGGCTTCACGTCATATGACAGGAGTCCGTGAGTACTTCTCGGAGCTTTCAGAGAATGGCACTGATATTGAGGTAGTACTCGGTGATGACAGAGTTGTTAGAGCAGTCGGGGTGGGGACACTGACATTTCAGAGGGAGTCCAAACCTCCCTTGAAAGTGACAGAGGTTCTTTATGTGCCAGGGATGAGGAAGAACCTCATATCTGTCTCAGCTTTGGAGGACAGAGGATATGAGATACTCTTCAGGGGAGGACAGGTGTTGATGTATCCCAGGGGCGCTCCAGCTGAGTCAGCAAGAGTGATAAGTGACTTTAATAAAGTTGATATAAAATTAGAAAGGAAAAGTGACTTTGGAAATAAATGACTAAGTGGGTCTTTATTAAAGTGGGGTGAATTAAAAAATAGAAAGTGAGATTTAAATGTGCATTTAATCTCATCCATTGATCTAAATCTATTTCAGCCATTGGATTTAGAGATCACCCAAAAGTCACTTGGATCACCCAAAAGTCACTTGGAGTTATATTAAAAGAGGAAAAGGAGGAAAAGATCATTCATTCTTTCATGAGCAGATTGGGAGAAGGAGAGCAAGAGAGCAAGGGAGATTTCTGGACAAGAAGGAGAAAGAGGCAGCAGTTTGGCACACATACCAGGCAGCTCTTCAGCAAAATCAGAACAGCAAAAAGACAAGCAGAACAGCAGCAATAACAAGCAGAAAAAGCTGATTTTTTGCTGAAAACTGAGAAGTTTCCAGGTGGTCCGTTGGACTGAAAACGGATAAGTTTGCTTGCTGAAAAAATTATTTTGCTGTAATTTTTTGCTGAAATTTTCTTGTTGTAAAAAGACATTTTTCATAAATAAAAAAGAACTCTCAAATTGATTTTCCCCAAGAGTTGTAGGGGGTTTTTCCAGGGTCACGTTGACCAAAAATATCAGTGTTTTAACGTGTTTTAATGGCTGTTTATTACTGTTGATTTTTATTTCTGCAATTTCCAGCGTTCTGTAAATTTTCCAAAATTTGTGTTTTCAGCAAAATTTATTTTTTCCAGCTTGTTGAATGTATGGTTATGGGAAAGGGCATTTAACTACATGGGAGAAATAAGGAGAAACTGAAAACCGGGGTGGGAAAACAGAAATTTTAACATAGGAGTCTAAGGAGTCACAATATAACCCAGCCGACCTAACAATAATAATATAAAGCCACAAAAATAACAATAGAGGGATTTTATGGGGCACAATAATAACAATATGGGGGCAATAGGGGCACAACAATATTAATAAGGGGTACAACTACCATAGTAATGGGGTAATCACTAGTATTATAAGGACCCAATAGGAGCCCTCTATCTCAATTCCTCACTCTGGGAGCTCAGGCAGAGAGGAAGAGTTGGCTCAATGTCCTCGATCAACGTTGCTCTCATCATACTCAAATCTGGTATCTGCTTGCCTCCATAGCAGTTGTTTCCTGTTCATACAGGACGTCAAATCAAATATCATGTTAGATCTTAAATAATCATATAAATCATAAAAGGATACCATAATCATCCTCCCTCTCAAGGAAGTGTCAATCACAAGCCTAAGCTTGTCTCGAACAACTGCACTGTCACAATATATGGAAGTATCTCAGTCCCAACTATATATATGGGATTCTTTGTCATCACTATGCATCCATGTCATATTCATAACCTGATCAGACGGATCTCTAAGGAGCTTCTACACCCTGCCTTGCAGCTAGCCATGTTAGCAACTTCATACTCAATCTCGATCGAGTGTAACGCTATGGACCTTTCATCAATAATATCATGGCATATCTCATATTAAGGCAGCACTCATATGTGCTCATCAACAATAATCTCTATTAACAACAATACATCCATGTAGTCACATATCATGGGAGAAATATCTTAGCCTCAAAAATAGAACATCTCATACAAACATTTCAAAGGATGTTTGGTGGCAACACTATGTGAATGAAGCAGCTCAATCATGAATTTATTCAGGTTCTATGCATATCAAGTATATGGATGGATGCTCAAAAACGGAATATCAATGCTTCAATCAATTGTCGGTTGACAAGTCAGGTTTAACATCCTGTAATTCAATCGGAGTATCCAAGGATTTGCATTTCCATTATTCAAAAACATTTTCCACAACCTTGCAATATAGAATTCTTTCCCAAATTTCAGAAATCGATTCATCATGCCATGATACATCATTTCCAGCTTCATAAGCCATCTTCCTCTTACTTAGTTCATCAAAGGCTCATCACCTATCAAGAGTGGACCATCAATATGTAAAACCAAAACCATAATCAAAATCAAAGCCATACTTTGGAACTCATCATCCTGACTTCATCAGATAACTGTCAAAAATAGACATATCTAGATCGGGGAGCTTGCTTCATGCAATGCTCTCTGCAAGCATAATGCCTAAGCCAACATAATCAACCTTACATAAATCAATGTTGTATCAACAAAGTTAGCTCATCAAAGTTTAGAAGCCAAATCAAAACTATTATTAAAGTCATCAATATCATAGTATCAATTCTTTCAACCAAGTGACAAGTAGAGCTCATATCAAGCCTTGACTTCAGTTATTATCATGCCAAAAAGTTTGACATCTATCATGCAATATCAATCCAAACTTCATCAGGGCATTCTCATAATAATAATAATACAAATCATTTATGTCACTAGATGCAAATGCATTCACCAAGGATAAGTCATGCAAGTTTCATCTTCATACTGCCACTGTGCTAGGAACAAGGAGGCCAATACAAAACCATTTTTCCGAATACCCTCATAAGTCATTGAAGGTCCCTATGCCCACATAACATCAGGGAAAAGAAACAATTGTCAAATCAAATCATTAGTCATCAGGTCAAGTCCAAGTTTGCTATCGTAGAGAGATCTATAATACATATCTCAATAGCAAGTTAGAGTTCTAAGACATTGTCAAGTATCATGACAAAACTCCAAACACTGCTCATCTATATGAATCAGCAAAAACATGCCAAACTCTTGTAGCACAAACACAATGACATATCTACATGTATGTCCTGGTCACCTGCAAATACAAGTTCAGTCTTCATGTTCATATTATGGAAAACATTCAAGTTTTTCCTGCTTTTAGATCTTACTGTTATCTACAACACATCTATAGTACTAACATCTTCCAATTGAAAATAAATCAGTGTACAAAGGCAAAATATGTTAGAACACCTTGATTCAGAGTTCAGACAGCTTCAGAAAACTTTGGAAGATGGTCAACTATAGTCAAACCCTTAGACAATCCCTTCAGGTTAGCATGGGAGCGTCTTCAGCTGACTGGACGCTACTAAGGCCTTATCATGCAGGAATCCAAGGATGAAATCTCCTGGTTCTGTGCCTGCATCCGGAACAAAAACCCTAATTTATGTACAAGATTCAGATCTGTGACTTTGTTGTAGTTCAATAATGTCAGATGCACATAAATCATCCTTCAACAGTACATGATGCAAATAGTGATGTGAGTAAGAAGCTTGAGAAGAGATTCTACCTCTCACTGGGAATCTACTTCATTCATCTTCATTCATGTCATCAACCTGTCTCTACTAGAGTCATGTAACAACAAATCTGTTAGATCATATACATATATCTATCATGGCTATCAGCATCATGACATCAATCTTTCATCAAAGGTTAGACTCGAAGCAGCAGATAGATGAAACATCATTAGAGTCAAGGTGCTAGCCTTATTTAAAGGATCAAGATATCCAACAGATAGATGTACGCCAAACATCAAGTATGTCAATGTATCAGCATTAGATAGCCTCATAGAATTCAGGAAGATCAAAATGTTCAACACCAGCTACATTATTTCATCATAGGAGACATAGATCCAAGTCACTTTCATATGCATGTATGAGCCATTAAAGAAAGAGACATTCTCATCATACCTTGGGGCTTACCTAGCCATCAACGTTATTGCTGAAATACAACATATCATGCATACCTTGTGGTATTACCTATGCACCCTTTTATTAGACATAGGCAACTTGTCATCTTTTCATATAGTGCCTCTTAACCTTTTCTAGCTCTAGCCATCCTTCCTGCATTTCAAATGATCCTCAAGAAGGATTCACTCATCACATCTCAACTAGGAGGTTAGAAACATCGATATAATCAAATACATATGTAGGAAGTATAAACAATAAACATAATGAAGCAACAAAACCTGTAACTTGTTGGCTTAATGTAGAAATACACGAAAGGTATTTTGTAATAATAATTTATTATATATAAAAATGCATAAGTGATGTAGAATGTTACAATGAGGACCCGCATATATACCTAAGCAGGTGTCCTTTCGTGACTAGGCATGAGTGAAAGGATTCACTCATCACATCTCAACTAGGAGGTTAGAAACATCGATATAATCAAATACATATGTAGGAAGTATAAACAATAAACATAATGAAGCAACAAAACCTGTAACTTGTTGGCTTAATGTAGAAATACACGAAAGGTATTTTGTAATAATAATTTATTATATATAAAAATGTATAAGTGATGTAGAATATTACAATGAGGACCTGCATATATACCTAAGCAGGTGTCCTTTCGTGACTAGGCATGTCTTTTAGACATGCCTTTTCACTTAACTAATGACTACTTAACATAATCATTACATGATTATTTAATATTTACATTTATTTATATTTTTTTATGTTTATTTTATTTTATCATTTATGTTCGACATTGTCCCTTCCTCAAAAGCTTTGTCTCAAAGCTACATTTGCTACGATTTTCTTTGCATTTGTTTCTTGGCATATGGAAACCCCGCCACTAGTACTCAGCTTCTATAAGTTTCTAGTAACTCTGTTTCGAGTCCAGTGTTATGTTATTCTGAACCCATGTTTTATAATATATTATATATAATTATTTATTTTATTTAATATATGTATATATATATATATTAAATTTAAATAATTAAATTATATGAATTTAGTTTGATTTATTATATATATATATCAACCTAATTATATATGGACCAATCGGTGTATCAAAATGCTACGGAATGAATCGATAGTGACCCGAATTAAAAGGATACGACTTTTCAACTACTCGACCCACCACAATTTACGCTGCATGCACAGGTCAACAGTGTGTCGGGTGTGGGGGTTGTCTGCAGCATGGTTGACGTTGATTGTACAACCAATCAACTTGTTGTGTGTGCATGCTGGAGCAGAGAATGGTGGAAGCGTTGATGATGACGGGCTCAATAGACCATGTAGCAGAGACAGCGAGGGTAATGGTGATGGCAGCAGCAGGAGCAAGGATGGCACGAGGGCGTGCAACAAGGACGCGATGAACAAAGGCAGGGACATCAAATGGGCGATTTGCGAAAGGCAAGGTGACTCGGTGACACATCCATTGCAGGGACATATGCCCCACGCATGTCACTAAGTTGGTCGCGTCTTTGGAGAAGCCCACACCGACGCAGCGTCATGTTGAAATTTCTAAGTTTGACACGTTAAAAATCCCTACTACATTATCTGGTTTATTTCACCTACTTGTTTATTCCATTAACAAGTCATTTATACATATAAACACTGAAAATAAACACAAATACAGCCTTAACTCATATATAGATCAACAACTGAAATACTAGACAAACACACAAGGGACACCATTATTTTTGGACAATCGTCCCCAGAAAAACCCAATGCGGGAAAATCGGTGCAACAGTTGTGAGGGTCTTATTATTAAGCAAATTTCTTGAATACAACTAGGGTGCCAAACTGGCTCACTCAACAGAGAATTTTACACAGCAGTAATACCTCTTCTCGGAGACAGATATTCAGCAAGTCTATCCCACGAAAATCCTGCTAGCACTTCTCCAAGGCTCTGCGTCAACCCTGCTAGCCTCAGCGTCACTCTAGAACCCTCAGCATCAGCGTTCCGCTTCTTTGTGTCAACTCTCTCGCCTTCTGCCTCTCTGCATCAACTCTCTGGCCTTCTGCATCACCCACGCAGGCCCCTCAGCCTCTCTAGCTACCTCTGTGTGGCTCCTGCTACCTCTGCGTAGCTCTAGCTGCCTCTGCGTCAACCTCTCTGGTCACTGCGTTGACCCTCAGGCACTATCTTTGCCTCTCTGCTATGTACTCACTGCCCCTCACTACAACATATCACTTGTTCGAATTTTCTCAGCAAAGCCCGCTCCAGAAAATCGAACTCGCTGATCAATCTTAGTGTGTCTCCAACTGACCCTCAAGCCTCCTCTTGTACTTTCCCAGTTGAATCTTCAACGGCCAAGATTAAGTCCCTAATAAACGGCTAAGATTGGATTTGGCTTGATCCATGTCATTTAGAACATTCTCACCCAGTTTTATATTAATACCCATTAATATTTTAATTTTTTTAAGTTTAGACTTAGGAACTCCATTAAAAATATTAATTATTTTAATATCTCTCTAACCGGATGGAATTTCCCCAAACCATTTCTGGGTCTTGGAGATCTCATGTGCTTTAGCCTCTCCACCAATTTGCATGGCTAGAGCACATCAAATGCTACCACAAATCAACACTCCCTCTTAGCAAGAAATGTGCTCTAGTAATGCTCCACCAATGAGCATCACATTGATCCTTCCGCACCGGTACCTGTGTTGATGCTTGGCTCGTTGCGCAACATCCACTGCACTGTTGCTTCCTGTACTGTTGCCCATGACTCTGCCACTGCCACTGCTACATATGTACTGCAGCTCCCTCTCAACATGTTGCCCATGCTGCCCATAGCACTGCCACTACTAACTATTGCACTGCAAATCAGTTACTGAGAAGTAACTGATCTATCCAAGTCATGACATCCTTGTCGGTCCAGAAGCCTCCTGATGTTGAAGCTACCTCTGCTGCTATCTTGTGTTCCCTCTGTTGCCTCTGCACTGCTACAAACACCTATGTGCCTCTCGCACTGTTGCAACCTCCACTGTGCCTCTCGCACTGTTGTAAACACCTCTCGCACTGCTGCAACCCCCACTGCTGCTACAGACCTCTACACTCTAGCACTCCCTTGTCGCTTCATCGCATCTTGCTTCTATCGACATCCGTCATCCTGCTACTATCACTCAGGGCTCTCGTAGCTGGATATGATCCAAGAGTTTGGGCACCTCAAGGATCCTACCCCTCATCTTCTGTAGTCCTCCTGACTACAGCTCAATGTCACCCCACCTCTTCTCTAGAGGTGCATGAGCACTCAAGGAACAGTCATCATCAGTCTCGACTTCTTTCTCCGCCTTAGCCGAAGTTGCCTTTAAGTTAGAAGCCTCTCCCTTATTCTTCTTCATGGGGCACTGGGTTGCATAATGACCCAGCTCCCCATAATGGAAGCACTTCACCTTGGAGATGTCCTTCTTCTTCCTCTTCCCTTACTGTCCGGTAGATGCCAGAGTCACATCCTCCTCCTCCTCTTTCTTGATTCGACCTCCTTTGTTGCTACTCCCCGCCTTGGTTAGTCGTCTAATCTCTTCTTGGCGAAGAGCTGCCCACATCTCTTCCCATCCTGGAAGAGTAGCTCTGCCCAATATGCCTTAGACAAATGTTTCCCACTCCTTGGAGACTGCATTCAAGGCGGTCCTCACCATGAACTCCTAATCTAGCGTGGCCCCTACAGAAGTAAGTTGGTCCCGAATCTCCTGCAATCTGAGGAGGTATAGATCTATCTACTCCCCCTTCTGCATCTGATACGACCGTCGTTGATTCTCTAATAGCATCTTCTGCTGCACGGAAGTGCCCTGATAAAATGTCATCAAAGTATCCCACATCTCCTTTGTCGTGTTCTTTTCGGCAATATGTGGTACAACATGATCCTTGACCCCATCAAGGATTATGCACTTTGCCCTCACCATTGCATCCTCATATTTCTCATTATCAGCTGGATCGACTGAGATACCCATGGTTCTCAAGGCAAAGCCCTTGATGCAATGTCTAACCAGCACTGACAGGATCCTGACCTTCTAGATGACAAAGTTGGAAGCCCCATCCAACCTGTCCTGATCCCTCAGTCCATTCACTGCCATCTCCACTCCTTTTTCTGGACTCCCTCTAAGATTCGACTTCCCTCCTGGAAATCTCCCCCTAAGTCTTGATTTCCCTGCTGGAAATCTCCCCGCCACCTGTCGATCCGATCCTCTTTGCAACTGCATCTCGAATCTGGATTTCTTGGCTAGAAATCCGTCAAGGCAGCGACTCCCTCTACCTTGCTTCTATCCCGATAGGTACTGTTCTGCTCCAACAGAAACTGCACCCCACCAGCTTCCCAATCCATAATCTTCCCACGGCTCCCTAGGCCCCGGCAACTGAAGAAACTGAGCCTCCCAACTCTGCACAATCCCACAAAGGTTGAATCACTCCTCTGGCCAACTGTGTCAAACCTACTTGGTTGAATAGGATGACGTGGCTCTTCGTGAGCCTCTTCTACCTCTCTATGCTAGCCCTCTCTCTGGCTCGAAATAATGACGCAGGCCCTCTGCGTCACTCCTCTGATGCTTTCTACTTAGGAGCAGCTCTGTCTCTCGGGACAGCTGCTACTGCTACAAAATTTCTGATATTATTGGTGCCTTCAGTTTTCTTGAGATCTGCAATGCTCTGATACCATGTTGAAATTTCTAAGTCTGACACGTTAAAAATCCCTACTACATTATCTGGTTTATTTCACCAACTTGTTTATTCCATTAACAAGTTATTTATACATATAAATACTGAAAATAAACACAAATACAGCTTTAACTCATATACAGATCAGCAACTAAAATACTAGACAAACACACAAGGGACAAAGTTATTTTTGGACAATCGTCCCTGGAAAAACCCAATGGGGGAAAACCAGTGTAGCAGTTCTGAGGGTTTTATTATTAAGCAGATTTCTTGAGTACAACTAGGGTGCCAAACTAGCTCACCCAACAGAGATTTTACATGGCAGTAATACCTCTTCTCAGAGACAAATATTCAGCAACTTTGTCCCACAAAAATCCTTCCGGCACTTCTCCAAGGCTCTGCATCAACCCTACTAGCCTCAGCATCACTCTAGAACCCTCTGCGTCAGCGTTCTACCTCTCTGCGTCAGCGCTCTAGCCTTTTGTGTCACCCACACAGGCCCCTCAGCCATTGCACAGTCTCTAGCTACCTCTGCGTGGCTCGTGCTGCCTCTGCGTCAGCTTCTCTGATCACTGCGCTGACCCTCAAGCACTATCTCTGTCTCTCTACTATGTACTCACTGCCCCTCACTGCAACATATCACTTATTTGAATTTTCTCTGCAAACCTCGCTCTAGAAAATCAAACTGACTGATCAATTTTGGTGTGACTCCAACTAACCCTCAAGCCTCCTCTTATACTTTTCTTGTTGAGTCTTCAACGACCGAGATTAAGTCCCTAATCAACGGCTAAGATTAGATTTGGCTTTGATCCATGTCATTTAGAACATTCTAACCCAGTTTTATATTAATACCCATTAATATTTTAATTTTCCTAAGTTTAGACTTAGGAACCCCATTAAAAATATTAATTATTTTAATATCTCTCTAACCGAGTGGAATTTCCCCAATGATTTGGGGTAGCATCAGATGTGCAGCCACGAAATTTGGTGGAGAGGTTGGGGCACGTAAGATATCCAATACCCAGAAAGGGTTTGGGCAAATTATAAACAGTTCAGGAGATATTAAAATAATTAATATTTTTAATGGAGTCCCTAAGTCTAAACTTAGAGAAAATAAAATATTAATGTGTATTAATATGAAACTGTGTTAGAATGGTCCAAAAAACATGGATCAAGCCAGATCTAATCTTAGCAGTTGATTAGGGACTTAATCTCAGCCGTTGATGTGTCAACAAGAAAAGTATAAGAGGAGGCTTAAAGGTCACTTGGAGAACATACTGAGGGAGACCAGTCAGTTCAACTTCTAGAGCAGGGTTAGCTAAGAAATTGAACCAGTGGATTGAAGAGCAGTCAAGAGGCAGCAAGTACAAAACAGAGAGACGGGAGATCAACACAAAGGCAGAAGAGGCAGACGCAAGGACCAGAGGAAGCCAAGCAGATGCCACAGAGACTGCACAGAGCCAGCAAGGCCTGCGTCATCCACGCAAAAGCTGCAGGAGGGACGCAGAAAGCCAGAGAGGCTGCGCAGAGCCTCAGTAGGCTGACGCAGAGGCTTTCAAGCTGGCAAAAAGGTCAGTAGGGCCTACGCCGGGTTCAGTGCAAGTGCTGGAGAATTTGTCTATCTGTGGGTAAGCCAGTTTGGCACCATGTTGTACTAGAAAATCGCTGAATAATAAAATCCTCCCTTGCCGCACCAGTTTTCCCACATTGGGTTTTTCCGGGGACATTAGTCCAAAATAACTGTGTCAATGTGTTGATTCTTGTGCACATGTTTGTTTCTGTATTACGGTGTGATATATATAGCAGTATTTATTTTAATATTTGTTGAAGTAATTTCATGAATAACTTATCGTGAAATAAGTAGGAAAAGTAAATCAGTTGCTGTAGTGATAGAATTTTCATATGGTATCGGAGCAAGTAATCAGAGACAGAAAGGGAAAATTAGTTATGGGTCGAGACCACGATGCAGAGGCATCTACCTCAGGGGACTCACGCAGATTTTCAGAAAATTGCACAAGAGAAAGAGCTTTCGATTTCTCTATGTTGGCTTCCAGGTTAGAAGAAGAAGTGGCGTGCATGACTAGTGTTGCATCATCCCATTGTAGATCAGCAGATTATGCAATATACTAAAGCAAAATACAATATCTACTTCTACAACAAATTTTGCGGAAGCTTAATTGAATATGAGCAAGATCAATAGAACACATATAACTGATAAAGAGAAAGCAATCACACATGAACACAGAAGAATAATCCTGGGGAAAGCCTCAGCCTAAAACCCCAATCTCTGTAATTTATACAAGTGGAAAATAGTCCGGATTACACAAAGAATCAGCTCACAAGTTATCCTGCTCTCTCTGCAATCCTTCTGCTGCTCATAGACAGTCAAAGGCTTCTCACAAACCTTCTCCTCTGCCCTCCAAGCCTTCTATTTCCTTGCACAATTTTTCCTGGGGTCCAGTGCTTCCACATGTGTGAATTCCCACCTCACACTGCTCACTTGGCTCAAAAATAACTGCACAGACTTGAAAGAGATAATTCCTTCTACATGGATGAGTTTCCTATATAGGAAAAATCCTCCAACTGATAGTACATTGTCCCTTCCTTTGATCTCAACTGGGTCTCTCACTGAACTAACATGCATGAGTTATTTATGAGAGAATATTCAGTTATTTGAAGTGCAGTAGTTACATGCATGTATGCATTAACTAACTGAACTCACAATCAGTTCCACAAACTGTTGCAACTAATCTAACTGGACTTAACTCATATAACAGAGCTAACTAATTACAACTCAAAGTACAACTTATCCTGATCTCCTTAATCAAGGGATAACTTCCTCAATCAATGGAGAAACTGTTGCATGTCTTCACATAGAATTCATGTTTGATTTTCTACAACTAATTAACTCAAGATGAATTAATTAATTATTTTACAAACAGCGACTAAGATCAAATTCGAATTTTACTTCTCAATTTTAGTCTAGGGACTAACTAAAATTGGAATCTAACCCGAAATGTTATTTATAGCAATGCTATTTTTAGCACTTCCATTTTTCATTCCTTGTTGCTATGTCCAACACTAGTACCCAAACTGCTATTTATAGCAGTGCTATTTTTATCATTTCTTTTTTCTATTTTCAACACTCCCTCTCAACAAGAAAGGCATTCAACTCGAACCCGATCCTGAACCTTTAGAATGTTCTGCATGCAACACTTCTTCCAAGTGTTGTTACTCCAGCAACTCTAGAAACAAAAAAACTCCCAACTGACCTCCCTGTTGGGCTAGAAACATCCTCTGATGCTGAAGCTCAATCTGCCGTTGACAAGTGCTCCCTCTCTGACCTCTGAGCTACAACACTCCATGCATCTCGCACTGTTGCACACCTCTCTGTTCCATCCTGCACTGGTGCAACACTCCTGTGCCTCTTGCATTGCTGCAGCTTGCTAGCTCTACACAATCTTGCGACTCTTGCACTGTAGCTCTCTCTGCCGCTCCATCCGCATCTGTCTCTACCCACTCAGCCAGTCCTGCTACTCCTCGTCGAGGCTCCCGTAGCAAGGTCTAATCAAAGAGGTTGGGTACCTCAATGATCCTACCCCTATTTTAACCTTCTTGGGATTGTCACTCCACATCGCCCCACCTCCTACCTGGAGGTATGGATGCATGTGATCCCTCTGCCCACTTGGCTTGAAATTTCCCCCTACTAAAGGTCTTTGCATGAGTGGATGCCTCCATTGGGTCTCCTCTCGGCTTCTCCAGTTGTGGCTGCTCCACAAACTCCTGAAGCCGCTTCACCAATTGTGGCTCCTCCACAATTGTCTGAGACTTCTTCTGGCACTGCATGTTGAGAGGTAATGTACTCTCCCTCTCAACCACCAAGTCTCCATCATTTTCCTTACTCCTCAAGGCTTCGCTTGCATCTTGAACCTTAAAAGCATACAGGTTCTTGACCCGTGAACCAATCTGCTTCACTTGTCTAGTGGTGATGTGTCGAAGGAAAACCTTTCCCTTACTAAAGGCTACATCATAGCCTCTGTCTTCCAGCGTTGCGATCGACACCAAATTTATCTTCAGTCTTGATACATACTTGACATCGGTCAAGGTAATGCAAGCTCCATGCTCCCTTTGCAAAACAACCGTGCCTACACCTGAGACACTATACTTTTCATCATTACCCATCGCTATGAGCATCTGGAGATCTTTCTCCTCCAAGGTACTGAACAAACTCTTGTCGTCGATCATGTGGAAAGAAGCTCCACTATCAAGAAACCAACCACATCCCATCATGGATGAAACCATGCATGCGAAGAGAGTGAAATCCAACTCGAACTGTGAGGCCAATGCCTCACCTTCAGATCCTTCCTTAGATCCCATCTTGGATTTCTTCAATGTACAATTTGTAGCAAAATGGCCCACCTCATGACAACGAAAACATCGCACTTTCGATTTGTCAAACTTCTTCCCACCATGGGAAAAACTGGATTTGGAATGAGAATCCTTCTCCTTCCCCTTCTTCGCCTTACTCGCTAAGGCGCAGTTTTCTTCATCCTCCTTGGATGAAGAACCATCTCTGGTGCTTCTTCTTATCTCCTCCTACATCAGATCTGACCAAAGTCGTTCCCAATCTGGCAGTTCTTCTCTTCCATTTACCGAGTCTTGGTAGCTATGCCAGCTCTTAAGAAGACCGAGGAGTGCAAGACTCACCATGTCATCATTGGTTGTCATGATCCCTACACTTCCAAGCTCATCCCTGCAGGTGGCAAGCTTGTTCAGATATGTAGAGATCGTGTCGCCCTTTTCACACTTGATTTTCCAAAGCTTGTCTTTCAACGCCAGCGTCCTCTGATCGTTGTACAATATAGATCTTTCAATGTTTTCCACATCGAAAACAGTGTCTCCTTTCCATGGAGACTCGAGACTATGTGGTCTCGAACTCCCTCCAGAAGGATTCTCCTTGCTCTAGCCACGCATTTCTTCCATTCCGCCAATTTAGTAGCATCAGTCGGTTTGGGGACTTCTTGATCAATGAAGTCCTTTAGGCCGTTATCCTCTAATATTGCTTCCATGCGGTCTTTCCAGGCTATATAATTCGAACTGCCATCAAGAGCATATTCGAGTCATAAACCGTTGAACGCCATTGGTGAAACTGAGATGTGATAAGAACTCGATTTCTATATTCAAGAACCACAAACTTCGAACTTCTCCCTTCTTGTATACAGTTCTCTCTTTTGATTACCTTTGCTCTGATACCATGTAGAAATTTCTCCATAGATCAACAAATTATGCAATATACTAAAGCAAAATACAAGATCTACTTCTACAACAAATTTTGCGGAAGCTTAATCGAATATGAGCAAGATCAATAGAACACATATAACTGATAAAGAGGAAGCAATCACACATGAACACAAAAGAATAATCCTGGGGAAAGCCTCAGCCTAAAACCCCAATCTCTGTAATATCATACAAGTGGAAAATAGTACGGATTACACAAAGAATCAGCTCACAAGCTATCCTGCTCTCTCTGCAATCCTTCTGCTGCTCATAGACAGTCAAAGGCTTCTCACAAACCTTCTCCTCTGCCCTCCAAGCCTCCTATTTCCTTGCGCAATTTTTCCTGGGGTCCGTGCTTCCATGTGTGAATTCCCACCTCACACTGCTCACTTGGCTCAGAAATAACTGCACAAACCTAAAGGAGATAATTCCTTTTGCATGGATGAGTTTCCTATATAGGAAAAATCCTCCAACTGATAGTACATTGTCCCTTCCTTTGATCTCAACTGGATCTCTCACTGAACTGACATGCATGAGTTATTTATGAGAGAATATTCGATTATTTGAAGTGCAGCAGTTACATGCATGCATGCATTAACTAACTGAACTCACAATCAGTTCCACAAACTGTTGGAACTAATCTAACTGGACTTAACTCAGATAACTAAACTAACTAATTACAACTCAAAGTACAACTTATCATGATCTCCTTAATCAAGAGATAACTTCCTCAAACAATGGAGAAATTGTTGCATGTCTTCATATAGACTTCATGTTTGATTTTCTACAACTAATTAACTCAAAATGAATTAATTAATTATTTTACAAACAACTGCTAAGATCAAATTCGAATTTTACTTCTCAATTTTTGTTCAGGGACTAACTAAAATTGGAATCTAACCCGAAATGCTATTTATAGCAATGCTATTTTTAGCATTTCCATTTTTCATTCCTTGTTGCTATGTCCAACACTGGTACCCAAACTGTGATTTATAGCACTGCTATTTTTAGCACTTCTATTTTTAGCATTTCTTGTTGCTATTTTCAACATAACATATGGTGAAATAAGTAGGAAAAGTAAATCAGTTGCTACAGTGATAGAATTTCCACATGGTATCGGAGCAAGTAATCAGAGACAGAAAGGGAAAATTAGTTATGGGTCGAGACCACGATGCAGAGGCATCTACCTCAGGGGACTCACGCAGATTTTCAAAGAACTGCACAAGAGAAAGAGATTTCGATTTCTCTATGTTGGCTTCCAGGTTAGAAGAAGAAGTGGCATGCATGACTAGTGTTGCATCATCAGAAGTATGGTATATAGACAGTGGAGCCTCATGGCATGTGACGTGAATCAGGGAGTGTTTCTCAGAATATCAAGAAGAGAAGATGAACTTTCAGATCACCATGGGGAACAAGGCAAAGTGTACTCCAGTAGGAAAGGGTACCATAGTTTTTCAGACAAAATTGGGAGAGCGGTTTCATGCCACAAATGTGCTGCATGTACCAGAATTGGGGATGAACTTACTTTCTGTGTCACAACTACAAGGCAAAGGCTATGACATCTACTTCATCAAGGAAAAGGTATACGTCGAACACCCGAGCTGGAAAAAGAAAGTGCAGATCGGGATCAAAAGTAATCGGTTGTATAGATTACAAATAGAATCTCCAATAGCACTAATAGGCAGTCATGGGAACAAGGACTTGAACAAACTATGGCATAGAAGGATGGGTCACTTACACCATGGAGCTCTGAGAATTCTCAAGAACACTCTAGCAGGAGTTCCAGATTTGAGTACGGAACGAGATGATGTATGCAGGGGATGCGCTCTAAGAAAGTATGCCAAGGTGGCATTTCCTAGATGCAATCAGAGGGCCAAGAGTGTACTAGGACTGATACATCATATATCTGCGGACCTATGTCCATCAAAGCTCTCAGCGATGCCGAGCATTTCCTTACCTTCATTGATGACCACTCAAGGAAAACTTGGATCTATTTTCTGAAAACCAAGGATGAGGTTTTATGTCGATTCAAGGAGTTCAAGGCATTAGTGGAGAATCTGACTGGTAAGAAAATAAAAGTCTTGCACTCAGATAATGGTGGAGAGTATGTCGATAAGAACTTCACTGATTATTGAGCTAAGGAGGGCATCAGAAGAGAGTGGATAGCTCCCTACAATTCGGAGCAAAATGGGGTGGTAGAAAGGAAAAACAGTACCATTGTAGAAGCAGCTAGGGCCATGTTGTATGATCAGGATATGCCGAAATTCCTGTGGGCGGAAGCATGCAACACAGTTGTCTACGTTCAAAACAGGACTCCTCATCGGGCATTGGGAAAGATTATTCCAGAGAAAGTCTTCACTGGAAAGACGCCTGAAGTCAGTCATTTCAGGATATTTGGGAGTTTAGCATATTGCTGCATACCCGAAGAAAAGAGGAAGAAGCTAGATCAGACTGCAGAAAAGGGGTATCTAGTGGGATATAGCGAGAACGCTAAGGCATACAAAACCTATCTTCCAGGGAGCAGGGAGGTAGTAGTACGATGAGATGTAAAGTTCATGGAGGACAGAGACTTCAGAAGATCTCGCGAAATGCCTTGTGATGAGCAGTCGAAAGAGGATCCGTTGGTCATGCCTCTTCAACCAACAGAAGTGAAGAACCCTTCCTCAGGTCAGGAAGATTCTCAGGGTGAGGAGGAGGAGCGAACAGAAGCACCTACTAGCAAAGGAAGAACTAGCAGAGAACTTCATCAGATTCTGCGTGATGCAGAGAACTTCATTGGTGAGCCAAGGAACAGTAAGAGGGAGCGAAAACAGCCAAACAAGTATCAGGCGTTAGTAGCTCAGGATGGGGAGCCTGCCAGTTTCAAGGAGGCAGCTCAGCATCACATCTGGCTAGATGCGATGGAGGAGTATAACTCCAAAATGGTGAACGATGTCTGGGAGGTGGTGTAAAGGCCTCAAGACAGATCTATGGTGGGTTCAAGATGGATCTACAAGATCAAATATGTTGCGGACGGCAGTGTTAAGAAATACAAGGCCAGGTTTGTGGCTAAGGGGTATGCTCAAAAGGAAAGGATTGACTATGAGGAAACCTTCGCCTCGGTAACGAGGTATACATCTATTAGGACCGTGATATCTCTTGCAGCGCAAATGGGATGAGAGATCCATCAAATGGATGTCAAGACGGCATTTCTGAACGGGGTAATAGAAGAAGAGGTATACATTGAACAACCATAGGGCTTTGAAACTCATGAGAAGAAGTCTCATGTATGCAGATTGAAGAAAGCCTTGTATGGGCTAAAGCAAGCACCGAGAGCATGGTATGGTCAAATAGATGGCTACTTGCAGAAGATGGGGTTTGTCAAGAGTGACGCTGATCCGAATCTCTACTATCTGGTTGTAGAGAACGACCCACTTATCTTAGTATTATATGTGGATGATCTCTCTCTAATAGGATCATCTAGACTCATTGAGGACTGTAAGAAAAATCTAGCCACAGAGTTCGGTATGAGGGATCTAGGACGAATGCACTACTTCCTAGGGTTGATGGTTTGGCAGCAGAAAGGAGATATCTTCCTTGGGCAAGAGAGGTATGCTACAAAGATCCTGAAAAGGTTTGGGATGGGACACTGCAGACCTATGGCTACGGCAATGATCACCAACTGGAAGAAGATTGATGCATCAGAAGAAAAGGATGTCAATCCCACCCTAAACCGACAGCTCATAGGGTCCCTGATGTATCTGGTCAATACCAAGCCAGATATTTGCTACGCTGTCAACACCCTCAGTCAGTTCATGGTGGAACCAAAGAGGGCACACTGGGCAGCAGCCAAACACGTTCTCAGGTATTTACAAGGAACAATTGATTATGGGCTCTTATACACCAAGGGGAAGGATATCAGGTTGAGTGGATTTACTGATGCAGATTGGGCAGGAAGTTCAGTGGATCAGAAAAGTACCTCTGGGTACTGTTTCAACATTGGATCGGGAATGACCTCCTGGTGCAGTAGGAAACAGAAGTCTGTGGCTCTAAGCTCATCTGAGGCAGAATATATGGCAACAAGCACAGCTTCGTGTGAGGCCATATGGCCTAGAAAACTGTTGGTGACCCTATTCAGAAGAAATATGGAGGCGACCAGGGTCATGTGTGATAATCAGAGTTGCATCAAACTCTCTGAGAATCCAGTATTTCATGATAGGTCGAAGCATATTGATATCCGATGTCACTTTGTCAGAGACTATGTCCAACGAGGAGCTGTACAGTTGAGCTACACTCCTACAGGAGAACAAATGGCAGATATCCTCACCAAGGCCCTTGGAAAGCCAAAATTTGACTACTTCAGGGAAAAGATGGGGATGGTAAAGAACCCCTTTCAGAAGTAGTGTGTTAGCAGCACGAATGAAGAAGGAGTTGCAGTGCAGATGCAATGTTGGGAGAAAGGACCAGCAGCAACACAAATGCATAGGGAGTTGCAGTGCGAATGCAGTGTTGGGAGAAAGGACCAGCAGCAGCACAGACGCAGAGGGAGTTGTCGTACAAATGCAGCAGTGGCAGTAGCAGAGTCAGGGCAGCAGTACAGGATGCAGTAGTGCAGAGGATGTTGGGCAGGGAGGCTTAACATTAGCACAGAGACCGATGCCGGATGATTAGGGTGATACTCAATGAGGAGTATTACTAGAGCACAGTCCTCGCTAAGAGGGAGTGTTGATTTGGGGTAGCATCAGATGTGCTCTAGCCACGAAATTTAGTGGAGAGATTGGGACACATGAGATCACCAATACCCAGGAAGGGTTTGGGCAAATTCTAACAGTTCAGGAGATATTAAAATGATTAATATTTTTAATGGAGTCCCTAAGTCTAAACTTAGGGAAAATAAAATATTAATGTGTATTAATATGAAACTGTGTTAGAATGGTCCAAAAGACATGGATCAAGCCAGATCTAATCTTAGTCGTTGATTAGGGACTTAATCTCGGTCGTTGATGTGTCAACGAGAAAAGTATAAGAGGAGGCTTGAGGGTCACTTGGAGAACATACTGAGGGAGACCAGTCAGTTCAATTTCTGGAGTGGGGTTAGCTGAGAAATTGAACCAGTGGTCTTGAGAGCAGTCAGGAGGCAGCAAGTACAGAACAAAGAGATAGGAGATCAGCACAGATGCAGAAGAGGCAGACGCAGGGACCAGAGGAAGCCATGCAAAGGCAGCAGAGACTGTGCACAGCCAGCAAAGCCTGTGTCATCCACGCAGAGGCTGTAGGAGTGACGCAGAAGGCCAGAGAGGCTGCACAAAGCCTCAATAGGCTGACGCAGAGGTCAGTAGGGCCTACACCGGGTTCAGTGGAAGTGCTGGAGAATTTGCCTATCTGTGGGTAAGCTAGTTTGGCACCCTGTTGTACTAGAAAATCGCTGAATAATAAAATCCTCCCTTGCTGCACCGGTTTTCCCACATTGGGTTTTTTCGGGGACATTAGTCCAAAAAATAACTGTCAATGTGTTGATTCTTGTGCACATGTTTGTTTCTATATTACGGTGTGATATTTGCAGCAGTATTTATTTTAAGGTTTGTTGAAGTAATTTCATGAATAACTTATGGTGAAATAAGTAGGAGAAGTAAATCAGTTGCTGTAGTGATAGAATTTTCACACCCCAAACCATTTCTGGGTCTTGAATATCTCATGTGCTTTAGCGTCTCCACCAATTTTCATGGCTAGAGCACATCCGATGCTACCACAAATCAATACGGTGCAAGTCGTCCGGGTCCATTCTGCCTCCGTTGTCTGCGGCCGATAAACTCGCCGCTCCACCCACAAACATTGCATAACTTCCTTGTTCCGAGCAACAACGTTGGGTGGTTGAATTAGCACCAATGCTTCTAGACTTCAGTGGTGGCGGCGGCTGCAAGAAACGGCTACTGTTGTTTATTTTTTTATTATTAGCAGCGGCGATGGTGTTGGTTACTTCTATTGGTTGTATATCCATGATACCTATATTGAATGACGACCACGGAGGAGGTTGCCACCGCTGTCGAATGAGGCAATTGTTACTTCTGTTTGCTGGTGGGTGCCAAGATTTGCTAGAATTAGCAGCAATGCTTCCGGTATTCGTTGGCGGTTGTTGTCGTTGCAAGGTGTTGTTGTTATAATTCGTATTTTTATTTTTGAAGGCAGCAATTGTAGCGGCGATTATTCCTGTTATTTGTACGTTGTTGTCACGTGTATTGGAGGATGACGGAAGAGGTTGTTTGAGAAGAATTTTGTACTTTAACCTCGCTATTGAATGTAGATGTTTGTCAACATGTTTATCATTTGTCAGGTTCAATTCTAATTTAATTTTTGCACGACTCAATTTTTCGTGGTCATTAAATAGCAACAATATCATTGCTTGATAAGTTGATACTATCATTTCTATTTCCATTTTCTTGTCAAAATTGCCACTGATATTACAAGTTCTGAGAGAATATATCCATGTAAGGTTGCGATGTTGATTTTGTGCGGAATAATAAGCTTTGAATACTTGAACACAGTTGGCAATATCCGAAGGTAGATTGGGTTGGGAATATAATTGGAATGTTGGCCAAAAAGGAGTGGTGACCACCTTCACTCTAAGTTCTATTCCAAGGTTGATATTTCCACTTTGAAGATATTCCTCAAACACAAATTTCCCCTCCCTTGGTACAACCAAAGGGAGTGCCCCATATCTAAAAAAAATCATTCGCCACCTTACTTCTATACTTTTTAGGGCATTTTGTAAACTCAAAGGCTGGATGAAGGCACCATTTTCTCGAACCATTGATAAATGGAATTGTTCAGGAGAGCACAATGATCCATATCTTCATCAATGTAACAAAATAACTAGAACATCCATAACGTGACCTTAAACATACTTATACTCAAAGATCCTGATTCTGAGGACTGTAATGCACTGTTATTGGCTGTAGTCAACTGCCGGATACTAGCGTCACTGTGTTGAACACTGCTGCATACTGATAACTCATCATTGATCCCGGACGCATGAAGGAGTTGTGCGAGCATCTAAGACATATATGGATGCTCTCACGAGAACTGGATGAGTGCATATGTGACTGATCTTGACGCTCCCAGGTGAACTGCATGCAGGCATCCGGGGACCAAACTCACCCAGATCTGCCTCAAACCTTGGACATTCCCTTGAGGCTTTTATGTGAATGTCTGTGGCAGCCCGGACGCTCCCTTCAAGTTATTGTGCCAACGTCTATGACAACCCGAACGCTCCCTAGACTATTTTGTGTGTGCGTCCGAGGACCAAACTAATCTGCGGAAACCCTAACCTCCTAGACGTTTCCTTAGACACTCTGTGCCAGCGTCCAAGGCTTCTCGGACTCTCTCTAGACCATACTGTGCCAGCATCCAAGGACGAAAAACCTTAATTACAAGCTAGCGTCCAAGATCTAGAAACCCTAGACACGTGCGAGCTTCGACCCTGTAGTTTCGGACCCTTTGCACGAGCTTTCCTCCATCAAGCCTATGCAAACCAAGTCAATAAGAGAAGAGAAGATGGCTTGATCAATGTGTCCAAATGAGCTTGAGGTCTCTTCTATTTATAGGCTTTCATGAGGGTCCACTTGATGATGAGGCCGAAATGTCCAATTTTACATGTGCTTAGGGCCGACCTAATCCAATATACATGAGTAAATAAATAAATTCAAAAACCAACTTCCGCTTGTCCAAATACAGTGATCTTTAGATCAATTTTGGTCCTCTCGAAAAAAGGCATATATTGCTATTATTATCTTCATCATATGAGTTGTCCAAAGTGGATATTGACCGCAGTTGCATAATTTTAACAGCTGGTAAATCTGGAAGTTGTAGCTTCCCTTGTAATATAAATATATTGTTCATATATATCTCGTGTTCTTTTGATGTGATGTTATTGGTTAATTGTTTTGATACTTAAATTGTTAAATTTATGAAATATTGATTCACCCCCCCTCTCAGTATTTGCAACATCATTGGAGAACTAGCAGAGCAACAAGTTTGGAGGAATTCCTTGGTGGAGGATGACGCATGGAACACTGTGCCAAGGTTAGAGAGAAAGCCAATCCCAAGTGATTATTCAAAAAGTTCCTTCCTCGCTAAGAGGGAATGTGGATGTTTGTAGCATCAAACAAGAACTTCCGCACAAGTTTAATGTCGGGCATGTGAAAGTCGTCCAAATAAATTCTATTTTGTAATTCACTTTAATTAAAGTCAATTATCAAAGTGAAGAATCTTTTATTGGTGAGTTGATTAATGTCTAATAAATGTAAGGTATTCACATCAGTGACTTAGATGCAATCTCCAACATTGATTGGAGTTTGATCTCAACCATTAGACTTTGTCATCATGAAGCAAAAAAAATAGCTATTGATAGCCATGATAAAAATATTTTATTAATAATTGAATATATGATGATTACATTTTGTGAGAGGCCTTGGCTATATACCACCTAAGGTGCCTCTTGGTGAACGGGCATGATCTTTGATCATGCCCTTTGCCTAATAATCTATAACTAACTAATTTTTACATAACATTGCCTTCCTCTCAAAAGAATGCTTTGTCCTCAAAGCATACATAACGACGGATGTTGTTGAAGAAACGCTTCAGTCTCCCATGAAGCTTCTTCTTCTGGTAAGTCTTTCCACTTGATCAAGTATTCCTTGATTGTACGAGATCGAAGCTTCCATTCTCTAGTAGATAAGATACCTTCTGGTTCTAGAATGACCCTTCCTTCATCATCTAGAGATGGAAGCGTTGTTTGCGCAGATTGATGGTCGCCTAGTGCCCTTTTAAGGCAGAAGACATGGAAAACGTTGTGAATACGACTTTTCTCTAGAAGTCTTAAACTATGCAACTTGGCTGATCTTTTTATTGATCTGATATGGTCCATAGAACTTCAGTGCCAATTTCTTCTTCCCTTTTTGTTTCAAGGACAATTGTCTATATGGCTGGAGCTTGACAAATACCCATTCTCCAATTTCAAATTCTCTTTCGGTTCTATTTCGGTCTGCTTGTTGCTTCATACGATTCCTTGCATTATTTAAGTTTTCTTTTAGGGTTTGGACGATTTTTTGGGTCTCTTCTAGTTGGTTTTTAACAGCAGGTAGATTTGTCTGGATAGTAGCTAGATTCTTCCATTTTGGGCGTTCATATCCATACAAAGCTTGGAATGGCGTCATTTTTGCTGACGTGTGATAAGTAGAATTATACCACCACTCAGCGAGATGCAACCATTGAGCCCACTTATTTTGTTTTTCTGTAGCGTAGCAATGTAGGTAGACCTCCAAACATTTATTGACAACCTCTGTTTGTCCATCTGTTCGAGGGTGATAAGCCGAACTCATATTTAGGTAGGTTCCTATGTGGTTGAATAATTCCTTCCAGAAATTACCCTTGAATTTGGCATCTCTATCACTCACAATGACTTTCAGAAAACCGTGTAATTTATATATATTTTTGCAAAATATTTCATCGATTTGTTTAGTTGAGTCTGATTTCTTTATTGCCATAAAGTGAGCATATTTGTTGAGTCTGTCGACCACTACGAAAATCTTGTCTTTGGCTTCAGATACGGGTAATCCCTCAATAAATTACATCGATATTTCTTCCCATTTCTGATTCGGAATGTTTAAGGGGTGAAGTAATCTAGGTGTCATAATATTTTCACTTTTATTTCTTTGACATGTGTCACACTCTGCTACATACTTCTGAATGTCGCGACTCATCCCTTTCCAAAAGAATGATTGACGTGCATTATAGTAAGTCTCAAAGAATCCTACATGTCCCGCTGACAATGAATTATGTGACTCTTTGAGTATCTTGGATTTAAACTTGGAATTTGCATTTAGATAAATTCTTCCTTTGTACCATAGAATATCATTCTTCCATTCAAATTTTGAGTTATTTGGAAGGTTATTGATTATCGCAATTATTTCTGGATCCTTGGCATACTCACTTCGAATCTCATTAAACCATTCAGGCACAATAACCGAGACTGCAAGTAGTGTTGGTTCTTCATCTTTCCTAGACAAGGCATCTGCGACTACATTGTCTTTTCCCCTTTTATGTAGTATTTCCATGTCAAAAGTGGCAATTTTTTCAATCCATTTTTGTTGTTCTTCAAAAAGTGTTTTTTATTGAAGGAGGTGTTGGAGACTATTATGGTTTGTTCGAATTGAGAACTTACTTCCCAAAAGATATTGTCGCCACTTAGCCAGTGTGTGCATAATAGCGAGCATTTCCTTGTTGTATGTGGACTTAAGATGTTCTTTATTATTGAGCTTCTTGCTTTCAAAAGCTATTGGATGCCCTTCTTGCATTAACACTGCACCTATATCAAATCCAGAAGCATCACACTTGATGATAAATGGTTTAGAGAAATCTAGAGTTGCCAATACCGGGGCACTAGACATAACTTCCTTTAATTCTTCAAAACACCTTCCTACTTCCTCATCCCATTGAAATGAATTCTTCTTTAAAAGGTTTGTCAGAGGTGCCGTTATATGTGCATAGTTTTTAATAAATCTTCGGTAATATCCAGTCAATCCTAAGAACCCTCTTAGCTTGGATACATTAACCAGTGTGGTCCATTCCCTTATAGCTTTGATTTTATTAGGATCCACTTTTACACCTTCCTAGGATATAATGTGTCCGAGGTATTCTACTTCTTTCTTTCCAAAGGTGCATTTGGATTTTTTTGCGTAGAACTAATGCTCTTTTAGTAGTGTAAGAACTTTATCCAGATGTTGGAAGTGCTCCTTCCAAGTTTTACTGTAAATTAAAATATTGTCAAAAAATACTAATACAAACTTCCTAAGATATGGACGAAATAATTCGTTCATAGTGGCTTGAAACGTCGTTGGTGCATTGGTTAACCCAAACGGCATTACTTTAAATTCATAGTGACCTTCGTGTGTTCGAAATGTCGTTTTTGGTATGTCTTCCAACTTGATTCTGATTTGGTAATACCCTGAACTTAAGTCCAATTTTGAAAAGTATTTTGTGCCATGTAGCTCATCCAACATTTCGTCGATAAAGGGGATTGGGAATTTGTTTTTAATCGTTATTTTGTTTAATCCTCTATAGTCAATGCATAGCCTGAATGAACCGTCCTTCTTCCTTACCAATACCACTGGAGCAGCGTACGAACTTTTACTTTTCGAGATGATCCCACACTTTAAAAGGTCTTGGATTAATCTCTCAATTTCCATCTTTTGGTGATGTGGATATCGATACGGCTTGATGTTAACGGGGTCTGACCCTGCTTTGACTTCTATTGTATGCTCAATTTCTCTTTTAGGAGGCATTTTCATAGGCAGGTCTTGAAATACCTTTTCATGCTTCTGAATTAGATCTTGTACCTCTAGTGACTCTTCACTAATTATATTTGTAGATAACATTTCTAATTGGTGACATTGCACTACGTAAGCGAGTGCTCCTCTTCGAATCATCTAAGATGATGATACAATTTGATTCTTTGGTGTTTGGAATCCATGTAATTTGTACCTCTGGCCTTCCCAGTTAAATCTTATGAACTGTACTTGATGGTTGGCAACGTAAGTGCCTAGAGTTCGTAGCCATTGGATACCTAAGACCACATCTACTCGACCTAGTGGTACAATGAAGAACAAAGATTCTAAATTAAAGTCTTGAATCTGCAATTTGACCTTATGGCATTTCCCTACCTTTTCAATCTTCTTACCGTCAGCTACCATTACCTTCATGTTTGGTAAGGGAAATGAGAAAATGTTGAGTCTCTTGGCCACAGTTGCATCTAAAAAATTGTGGGTGCTACCAGAGTCGACGAGAACCACTACAATGTTCTTCCTTATATGTCCTTTCAATTTTAGAGTCTGAGGTTGTGATATCCCCGTCATAGCTGATAATGACACTTGCGGAATACTTCCATCATCTAATTCTGGAGAGAATTGAGGGGCATCTTCTGTTTCTTCTATGTCAGAATCCTCACTATTTGAGTCGTTAGTTGCTTCACAGTTATATAGGTTCTTTGATTTTTTCCTTTAGCACACCTATGTTTAGGGTCCCACTTCTCGCCACAACGTTTGCATTTGCCTTCTTTTATCCTTTGTATTTCCACATTGGATTTTTCACCTTCACAACGATGTGGTGGAACATATCTTGTATTATTTGAATCCACAAATTGGGGCATTCTTCGTCTCGAATATACTTTTTCCGGTTTTGACCACAGTATTTGTTCAAATTTCTTTTGTTTTTGCTTTTCGTCTTGCTACTTCTATTGATGTAATGTCATGAAGTTCAAGTTCTACTCATAGATGAGTTTTAAGTCCGGAGATGTATGATTGAATTAGACGAGATTCTGATAACCCAGGTACTCGTGTTACTAAGGTCTCCCATTCTCGAGTATACTCATCCACACTTCCTTTTTGTCGTAATTTGATGAGTGTTGAAAAGAACTCTTATTCCCTTACACCTTGGAATTCTTTAAAGAATGCATCTTTAAACTTTCTCCAACTGATGGTGATTGTCATCTTCTTCCACCACATATACAAATTATATGCTTCTCCTTCCATTTTCATGGAAGCGTGCCTTATTTTTTCTTCATCATTGTGATGCAGGAAAGTGTTCCCTCTGCAGACAGAGGCAACCCCTCTAGCCCTAAAGTGGGTCTAGTCACAGCAAAGACAAATCAACAATAGATTTCCTTAAACAGACATAGTTGGAGGCCTACCTCAACCGGTGGTCGATGAAGTTCCGTTGCGCTGCTCCAACTTCCGCTTCCTTCTCCTCAATGAGTGATCAACCTGAAACAATGCAAAGGAAATACAACAAAGCACGTAACCGGAAAACAACAATGATCTATTTACTCACAAAGTCAAGAAGTCATGAGCTATCAAGTAAATTACATACAAGACATAGGGAAACATCATTGATTGTATTAATAATGAAATAAGAGCAGGCTTACAACCGAGTCTTGACGTCGCAAGCCTTCCCAGAGGGTCCAACCAGTGTGTTTCTCAAGCATTCACTCTTTGAAGATGGATCTCCCAACATACAATGTCTTTCTCTTATTCATAGGTTTTAACACAAAGTTAAGGGCACTTCACAACCTTCCACAAGCTATCAACAATCTCACACTTGTCACACCCACACTAGCTATCTATCAAACTCAAAAGCACTAACAACACTGCTCAATCCAAGGAATTACCAACTACAGAACTAGCAGATCATAGCAATGGTGAGTGATTTTATAAAAGGAGGAGCCTCCATGAAATGAGGGAGAGGGAGCTTATCCTCAAGGGAGGTTGCACAAGAGGTGGAACCACCATCCCAGAGGCGGAAAGGTGACCCAAACTGACCCAACAACCAGCGCTAGAAACTTCCAGAAGGCCAATTGTTTGAACTAATTTTCCAAATCTGGATCGTCGTGGGTCATGAACTAGGCACTAGCGACGACGTCGCAACGACACAATGCATGACAGAGAATCGTCACAGATTTTGAGGGTTTACTAGCGACGATGCAGAAACCTAGTCCAAAAGGGTCAATCTTCAGCATTAGAGAGCATTTGCTTAATCTTCTTACACTGGTGGGAAGATATGAACATGTTTATTTGACACATGACGTAGTAGAGGGACTGAGATGAGGACAGTGACAAATTACTGTGTAATAGATGCCCCCTAAAGCGTGAAGCCCGAGAGAGTGGGAGTGGTGAAATACTTTACGAAACTGTCTGAACTGAAACCACTTTGAAGATCCTGCAGACGCAAGTACAACTGATATCTGTGATAGTGAGATACATATAGTCTGAGGCATGGGTGCAGCCATCCATAAGACATATAAAATTGGTCTGTGGTATGGACGCAACCACCCAGTTGATTAGACCATAATAATGACAAGGGTATGGTCACAGCCATCCATGAAGACTCAGGTATGGTCGCAGCCATCCATCGAAGAGTCACATATGCAATCACCAACCAATCCACGCAGCCCGGACATATGTAATCTTAGTTCGGGGTCTTGAAACCCAACCGACCATAGTACAAATTCTATCATGTGAACAGATGTGTTGAAGTCGAACATGATAGAAAGTCGCTTGATTACCGGCCAATGATGTAAACCGTTAACAAGCGCGAGAGAAACCACCAATAATGTCAATGGTTCTCAAGGTACTGTCTAGTACAATCCACGAAGTGTGAAGAATGAGCTGAAGTCGAACACTCGTGGAATCACCTAATCGACGACCAATGATGAAAGTCAACCGTCAGGTGCAAAGAACTCGCCATTAAGGCATGCAAGTTCCAAGGTACCAAAGGGAATATCTAGATCAATCTCCTGGATAATGAGCTGACACCGACAAGAGACGATCCGTCGCAGGAGGGCCATAATGTTTTCCCCCATCAACGACACAAGATAAGGAACAAGCAGTAGATGATGAAACAGAGTATCAGAGGAGGAGGTAAGGATGTAAACTGCAGAAGGATTATACTCTTGAACATGTCGGCGACACGACTCCGAAGGGTGGCAGCATTCAGGTACCAAGGGATCAGAAGCTTGATGGAGACAGCATGGATCAGATGGAATGAGGCTAAATGGCAACCCAAAACCCTAGAAGGCCAAATGATGATGTATGGATATCCCAACTCGACAAGAAGCAAAAGTGTCGATGTTCAAGAGTGACTAGCTGCCGCAGGTAATCAATGACAATTTCCAAATTTTCCCCCACCACTGCTGGCGAGTACCCCAATTATTTTTGAAAACAAGCTTGAAGGGGATAACATATGCTTGTAAATCCGACCTTCGGTCGCATCCAACCTAGTAATAGTTTAACGAGCCCTAGGGAGGAGAAGCTTGAGTCTCGTCATGGTGACGAGTCCGATGTCGTCAGGGTTTAATGAGTCCGACATAGGTAAAAATCGGAGTCTTTTTCATGTTTAGAGAGTTTGAAAAAGACACAGAAAAGAAAACTCCAAGGGGGTCCTTTTCCGTAGATTTGTGTCTCTCGAGCCCGAAAAAGTATAGAACAATACTCGAGAGAACCACTTGACCATTACGATCAAGGAGTACTTTTCGTCATTTAGTGTCCTCGATTCGAAAAAGTAGAAAAGCGATCAAAGACATGTCGTTTCGTAACCAGTATCGAACCTGAAACGACAAAAGTCCGGCAATCTTTTCGTGTTTATACAGTCGGAAAAGAGCTCAAAGCGAACCGCCTCTTATTTCGTTTAACGAGTCAAAAGGAATAACTCGGCTATCTTTTGGTGTTTATACGATCGGAAAAAAGCCTAAAGCGGACTGCCTCTTATTTTTGTTTAACGAGTCAAAAGGATAACTCGACAATCTTTTCATATTTTATGAGTCATAAAAGAGCTTAAAGGTGACTCGTCCTAGAGGAACGAGTGGTATAAAGGGTAGCAACTAGTTCTAGCAATGGTGGAACTGCTCAAAACATGTAATGGTCAATAGGCTAGCTAATAAAACCACTCATCACTACGGTTCCTCAGGAAAGGAAAAACAACCAAGTGAAAGCATATGATCGGCCAAAGAGATGGTGGCAATGGAATGAAACAACCAAGGCTCATCTAGCAGAATTTAGCGGATAAACGGCAATCACGAGATGTAAATCAGGTATGGGTTCATTTTTACACAAGCTTGAACCATGGAGAACTCTGCTTGGATTTTGTTTCATGTTTACACAAGCTTGAAACGAAAAACTATGCTTGTTATAAGTTCGCATGCCCCCAGCATAATGATGCAAATCGAGGTACATGCCCCCCAAGCTTCATTGCATTCAACGAGGTGGATGGAATGAAGGTTCACTTTCGAGATCGTGGAAAGACTCGACTTGGATTTTACAAGATCTTAATTAAAGACTCGATTTGGAAAGGGAGTTGTTTCATTTTTTAATGAGGTTGACATAAGATCAAGAACTTTCCTCAAGACTCCTTGTTTCATTTATTAACGAGCTTGACACAAGGTCAGGAACTATGCTCATCACCCCTGTTTTCATTTCTTAACGAGGTTGAGACAGGAACAAACTATCCTCGTTACTCCTCACTTCATTTTTTAACGAGGTTGACATAGGAACAAACTATCCTTGTACACCTTGTTTCGTTTTTTAACAAGGTCGACACAAGATCAGAACTATCCTCAAGACACCCGGTTTCATTTTTTTACGAGGTTGAGACAGGAACAAACTATCCTCGTCACTCTGTGGTTCATTGGCCATATGAGAACATGGCTCCCAAGAGGTCTTCGCGGGATGGAAGGGACACACTCTGGGAGGAATACATGTCATGAGGCACTAATGACAGATGGGGTTCCAATGCCCCCAGTACATGATGTACGAGACCATCTGCATGATCATCAGCAGAGGCGGAGACGGAACGAGTAGCCACATAATTGACCTATGGCAAAGAAGGTACTGCTTGCGGATAAGAACCGATGGGAGATGATGGTGATACAGCAGGCACCGGGTGACTAAGGAATGACAATTGATCTATGGTCACCATTCTTCCGTCGTGTGGAAAACAAGCCACACGGAAAAGTGAAGAGACAAGGGCCCCCATGGTGTAAATATAGTCACGGCCAAGGAGAAGACTGAAATCTAAAGTACCTTGGACAACCATGACGTCTATATAGACGGTTTTGCCCCCCAAAGCAACAGGAAGCTTCGGGAGGAGCCCTAAAGGTTGACTGGTTCCTCTGTCAAATGCCAACAGATTCTGCATGATCGGCACAAGCTGTGGGGAGCCCAAAGCTTGCCAATTAGTGAAAGGCATGAGACTAACCGACGCACCCTCATCCAAGACAGTGCCAGGTAATGCCTTATCATAGGCATGTACTGTAATCTGGAAAGGCACATAGGATGGAAGGCGAAATGCAGTCAAATGACTCCAATTGAAGGAAACGACCGAACTACTTGGTGGGGGTATTGTATGATTGCCCCCCCTGCTCTACAGGAACCGAAGAAGGACCCTCTTGACTAGCGGGGATAGGAGGGTCGTTTTCGGACTCAGGAGAATCTGACGAGACGAGAAGAACATGAGCATGACACTCTTCCGAAACAAAGTGATTAACAGGTGGTGAACCCAAGTTGACACTCTCTCCGACCAATGGTTGGTCTAGAACAGGCTTAGCACAGCGAGGTTCGGAAAGAGGAGGACGGACAAGAGAAAAATCTAAGTCAATCTCTTGGTCGACGGGGAGAGGGTCTGAAGAGAGCCTCTGATAACCAACGGAAAGTTAGGGCGAAGAAGCTGTAAGACTTTCTAAAACGACGGAAGCTTTATCCATGAGCAGACAAAGGTGAAGGGGATGGTTGCCTTCACATAGCCTAAAGGGGAATCGAATCTTCCCTTTCTTCTTACCGTTGCCAGTTGATAGGGTATCATCGCCATGAGCTTCAGAGGACGATGAGGGATGAGCCGGATTGTGGGACCATACTTCTAAGATCCTAGGAATGCCAGGACAATCACGAAGAAGATGGTCACCTTGCATAATTTACAAGGAAACTTAACCTTCCGCAGAGGAGCGGAAGGTGTTCCGACCTAAGATGTACTCAGAGCAGTAGCTGCACAGGTGGCCTCGTGTTTATCGGACTTCTTCTTCTTCTTCTTCTTAGTCTCCTGTTTACTAGATGTGAAACTTTCACCAGGCGAAGGAGGAGATGAAGGTGAAGAAACAGGGGAAGAAGGCACAGGCTCAACCTTGAAATCAACATGTCGTGATTCAAACGAAGGAGAAGGTGGAACAGGAGTCATGACGCTCGGGACCACCGAGGTTGAAAACAACCAAACGGGCAAACCAATGGTTAACCCAGGCAAAGACAATGTTGCCATATATGGAGCACCAGCATTTCCAAAAGAAGGAAACGGACCAAGGTTCCCATCTGGGGGAAGACCTTGACCAGTGGACTCGGGGACTGTTGCCATTGGGAACGAGCCTAAGAAACACTCTTATCACAACTAAGAACTTGAACTGTTACCAGGAATATTTCGTGGGCAGTAAATTTTATGACGCAGGAACAAAACTTGACCTTTTCATGTTTCAAGAGTCGAGAAAAGGACGAAAAGGTGACTCTATCTCTTTCGAGGTTTAATGAGCCTGAGAGGACAAGTGCTCAGATGGAACTTTTCTTTCAAGGAGTCCGAAAAGGAACGAAAGTGACTACTCTGGAGAACTAGGCAAAAGGTTTACCAAACAACCCATAAAACTGCATATACAACTTAGCAATCATATGAAAACCAAGGACTTTCCGTACGGCAGTCAATCTTCCTGAATGTTGTGTTCGGTGCGTTACGGTTTGCAAGGCGTCAGACACGGCTTCCTAAGGATATAGGATGATAACTTAGTGGGGTCTCCCAACATATACTCGACGGTACATGGGAGCACAATTCCGTACTAGACCGCTATTGAGTCACAGAAGGAGGAATCACCCAACCTTGAGTGAAAACAATAGTGACTAGGTTTAACGACGCTGGAGCACGTCTCTAGCCTAGACCTCTAAATAGTGTGCATTATGTTCCAATGTGTTGTTAAGTTTATTCAGTTCATTTTAAAGTTGATCTTGAATTATGTTTCAGTTTTCAGGCCTTACCGTATGTGTACAACAAAACCTAGGATGCAGCGAGAATGAGTGAAATATCCTTTTACTTCAGTGAACACCTACCTACAGGAGGGTAAAGAGATCATTCCCAAACCAAGAGAACCAAGATAAGCAAATGCAGTCACTCAATGCATACAGACATCAATCCCTACAGTGCATGGATACTAATGAGAGATTTTATCATTTGCTTTCCAATATGCAAACTTGAAATGCAAATTTACTTTCGCTTTCGTATACTAAATGAATGCAGTGTTTTGATTTTGATGTTTTAAATTTAAAAGAAACAAACAAGAAAGCATGAAAAAACCGGTCGATCCAAACAATCGTGATTTATGTTCGGTAGTGAAAAGAAATCGAATCAATACCAAAGATTGGTTCAATAATTGTCACTAAAAATCAACCAGAAACAAACAATAGGGAAGGCTCAATCAAACCAACAAGAAAGTTGCAAACGAACCTTGGGCAAACCAGCAACCAAGCCAATTTATTCAAGAACTTGAAAGAACGAACTAGGTCACACAGGCAAAAAATGCAAGATTCATTCAACAAAACCAAAGAAAAAGTGTCTTAACCATAAACAGTGAGAAACAAGCTACTGAGCAAGAAAAAAAAAAGCAAGGGATCAAAAGGACTAGTGAATTCAGGAGGCAGAATTGAAAAAATAATTCTACAGGAATCGTCGCGGGAACTACACAAGCAACTAGCGCCAATCAGCAACTAGTTGTAGCAACAAAGCGATGTCCTCGCGGAAGTACATGTCTTTTCCGCGACGTGTCGATTTCAAGAGTCGTCGCGACTGTGTGACGGCATTCAACGACGCACAGGGCTTTACAAAAGAGCGCGCGCGACGTCGGCACGACTGTTAAACTATTTTACGCGACGATGTGAAAAACAATGACAAATGAACAAAAAACTCCCAAACAAAAACCAGTCAATCCGACAGACAATAGAGGGATTCTCGAAATCATGAGCTATCAAGTAAATTACATACAAGACATAGGAAAACATCATTGATTGTATTAATAATGAAATAAGAGCAGGCTTACAACCGAGTCTTGACGTCGCAAACCTTCCCAGAGGGTCCAACCAGTGTGTTTCTCAAGCATTCACTCTTTGAAGATGGATCTCCCAACATACAATGTCTTTCTCTCACTCATAAATTTTAACACAAAGTTAAGGGCACTTCACAACCTTCCACAAGCTATCAACAATCTCACACTTGTCACACCCACACCAGCTATCTATCAAACTCAAAAGCACTAATAGCACTGCTTAATCCAAGGAATCACCAACTACGGAACTAGCAGATCATAGCAATGGTGAGTGATTTTATAGGAGGAGGAGCCTCCATGAAATGAGGGAGAGGGAGCTTATCCTCAAGGGAGGTTGCACAAGAGGTGGAACCACCATCCCAGAGGCAGAAAGGCGACCCAAATTGACCCAACAACTAGCTCTAGAAACATCCAGAAGGCCCACTGTTTGAACTAATCCGCCAAATCCGGATCGTCGCAGGTCATGAGCTAGGGACTAGCGACGACGTCGCAACGACACAGTGCATGATAGAGAATCGTCGCGGATTTTGAGGGTTTACTAGCGATGATGCAGAAACTTAGTCAAAAAGGGTCAATCTTCAGCATTAGAGAGCATTTGCTTAATCTTCTTACACTGGTGGGAAGATATGAACATGTTTAATTGACACATGACATAGTAGAGGGACTGAGATGAGGACAGTGACAAATTACTGTGTAACAATCATTGTCGATGTCGTAAATCGAAGTATTATTCTACTTTATTCAACCACGCAACACGACATTTTTCGTTCCCATCGAATTTAGGCATCTCGACTTTTGCCTTTCGCTGATATGTTGCTAATGGTGGAACGAAAAGAGGGTGTTGATTGTTGAATGCATCCCAAAGTTGCTTATTTGAAAAAGCTGCGTTACTATTTCCTTGATGGGGCGTAGCTGATTTTTTTGGAGATTCTGCTTTTTCGTGAGAATCTGTTGACTTGTTGAATCTGATGAATTGTGCTCTTGATTACCTCCATCATCTTGGAATAGTTGTTCGGGTGTAACCTTTGTCTTTCCACACAAGGTGTTCAGCAATTCTAATCTCTGATTATGATTCATTTCGGATTGGATCAAGCTCTGCCCAAGCTGTAATTCTATCTGATTTGTCGTATCTTGAAACTTCTTGATATCGTCGGAATGCCCGATAAATTTACTTTCGAGATCGACTAACTTTTTGTTGAAATCATCAGAGTGGCTAGTAATCCTATTCTCCAAGTCAATCAATTTTTTACTAAAATCGGCCATTGACATTGAACGAGTTTGTGGGAGTGTATATTTGTCCGCCAGCTTAAATAATATATTTTTTAATTAAATAATTTAAATTAATTTAATTTAATTATATAACATTTTTTTAATATATAGTTTTTAAACTATATAATATTTATATATAAATCAATTATATCATATATACTATATGTTATGATATATATATATAGCTTTAATCTCCATGGATAATTACGACTAATTACAAACCAATGAACCGTTTGTGGTCAACTCTGTTTCGACTAAAGTAAAAGACAAATGCGTTGGGGATTGCGGCAAAGTGGTGCGGATTTGACATGGCAGCGGCGGAAAATGGAAAATCCGACAGCAAGAAGTGGTTGCTACTTGGGCAGAGCGCGGTGTGGTTGCTCAACAATGATGGCAACGACTCTGGTGGAGGCAACAGGAGAATCTAGTGGCCGTCAGAGGTGGTTGGATATGGCTACAAGGATTAGGTGAGAGGGCGGGGACGGGAAGGTTGTTGCTGGTTTATACGACGGTAGTGGCAGACGGCAATGATCAATCACCGAAGTCTGGACGACAGTAGTGGCAGCAATTAGCCACAGGGGGTTTTGTTGGAAGGTAGCAGATAACACTCCACGGTGGTCTGTCGAATATGACGAGAAGTCGAGCAGGATGGTAGTGTCAATGTGTATGCGATGAGATGGAAGGTCGAAGCAGCAGAGGGTAAGGAAACCGATGGCAGCAGATCAATAGAGCCCGAGGAGCGAACTCGCTCTGATACCAAATGAAGCAAAAAAACTAGCTATTGACAGCCATGGTAAATATATTTTATTAATAATTGAATATATGATGATCACATTTTGTGAGAGGCCCTGGCTATATACCGCCTTAGGTGCCCCTTGGTGAACGGGCATGATCTTTGATCATGCCCTTTGCCTAATAATCTATAACTACCTAATTTTTACATAACACATAAACTCAATTTTATAAAAGAAAGATAAAGTGAGGGGAAAACACAGAGAGTGTGATATGCAAAGAATGTTAGAAAAACACAAGTGAGAGAGTGATAAAGGATTTTCAATCAATGTGCAAGTCCAAAGAAGAAAAGAGGAAATAGTGTGAGTTGCAAAAGGAGATTAACCCAGCTCTCAAAAATTAAAGGGGGCGTACACATCAGGCATAGAGGCAACTTCATGAATTCATACAATGCAGCAAAAGAGAAGGGGGGCATACAAATTTCTCAGATAGATTGAGGCAGCAACGGGAGGGTTTTTGCAACGGGTTTTGGCAAGGCCATATAGGTTGTGTGGTGCACCAGAACATCTAGATTTTGCTGTAGTTTTTTCTTGTTTTCTTAGCGGTCTATTTTCCCAATTTCAGAGTCCTTGTATGCTTGGAGTAATTTTAAAGAAAAGTGGGTTCTTGAAGGGCAGAAATTTCTCTGTGAATTTTGGAGATTGGTTTCCCATAGTTTCCGTTGATTTTTAGTTCCAGATAAATTTCCAGCAAGTGTATTTTATTTTATTAGCAGATGAATTCAATCTAAATTAATTTTCCAGTAAGGAAATCGTAAGGAATTAATTTACCTAGGTTGCTAGAATAGAGATTTTAACATCATAATTTTTATGTTGGAAAGAAGTTGGATCTGCCTCAGACACACCATGCCAGGGGCAGATCAAGTACATAAGTGAGGAATAGTTATTTAAATATGCGTAATTATATGTACTCAGTGTTTTAAAAATGGTGTTCTTCTGAGAGACCTGCTGTTGCAAGCTTAAACAATAAAATGGAGAATCCAAATATTAGAAATAATGCTGTCTAAAAGTTGCTAGATATGAAGTGGTACTGAAGGATCTAGCCACCTAATGTTGGCGCCCATATTGATATTCCTCAGATTTGTAGCATACCATAGAGATTCTATTACTTTACAATCACATTTCATATCTCCTTTAGCAAAGCCACAAAGGTATCAGAGAAAACTTGTATAAAGCAACTGCAGTTGTAAAGTGGGACCTTAAATCACCAGTACTGATGTATTCCAGTGCCCCCTTGAGCAAGCAGAGTTGTATATCATTTCTGCCTCATCAGACTGAGCTAAGATGCCTCGGACCAGAACAAAAATTCAGTACCTTGTAAGTATATGGGGTATGTTATGTGTGTGTGTACTGATATAAGGCACCATAAAGTGGGCAGAATAAAAAGGTTTAAAGCCAACCACTGGAGCAGGTTTACAGCCGATCTATGAAGATTCTGCACTATGATCTAGATTTAAAACATTGCTCTGGCCGGCTTACAGATTTCAAACTGAGCAAACTTTAAACTCATATTTGGCTGACTTGTGATGAAGACCATAACTTGGAACTTTTTTTTCTCAGCCCTTCAAGGGAGATTTGCTACACAGCCTCGGAAGGTTTTGGTACAGCTGAAGGACCATATGTCCATTAGGAGGAGGGTTTGAAGTAGCCACATTTTCAAGATTTGGGGCTGTGCCTCTTCATATTTGGGGTTTTGATCACATTTCTTGTTTCAAGGGGAACCCCTTTTGAAGGGTTCTTTGTTGTGATTTGAGGGTTTGTTTGCCCACTTGTATCATGACATGGAAGCTAGAGTATGGTTATTGAAGCGCTCTTGCCCATTTTGGGAGACACTTGGAGATTATATTTGCATATTCTGTCGAGAAGGAGAGTTGGAGGGCCTTTGGAGGATGGATGGTGGACCAAAGCCCCTCTTATATCCCTCATTCATGGAGATGGGCCACTTTTGTGGGCTTGAGCCCCTTAGAATTTGTACAAGTGGCATGAGTGCCCCTAATGTTATGTAATTTTGATATTCATTAATGAAGAGGGCCTTTTTCCCCTCAGGCTATAATAGGGGATTTTATTCTAGAAAAATAATACTTCAATTTGAGGGAAGTTGAGCACCTCCTCTATAAATAAATGTGCACTTCCTCACATTTGGTGATGGTTGAATTTGGGGAAGAAATCCCTGAGGAGGTCTGAAATTTATGCGATTTTTCTTTCTTATAATTTGGCTATGGATAATTAAGATGAGTTACTTTTCTTGGCTGGAATTGTGAAGTGATGTGATCTCATTTCATGGATGTTTAAGTCATTCTTGAATGATACATGGTAAAGTAAATTGGTTAATTTGTTTTACCTCGGTATTATGTTCCATGGGATAAATGTTCATGTGCTAAGTCAGTATATTTGGTATTTGCTTCATTGTCCCTTGTTGAGCTAAACTCTTCTTCCAAGTATTTGAGAAATAGAGATGGCTTTTTCTTTCCCTTAATCATCTGGAAAATTTGAGACCCTAGATCTCAAACCCTAGGGTAGTTTATTTCATTTGCCCTCGCTTGTTTGGATCTAGTTATCACTCCAAACAAACCTTATAATTGTTTGATTCTTCGCCGCCCCCCGCCCCCAGGAAAATACATATATATATTGACAAACTAAGGCACTGATCTTCTACCTTCCATCACCCACTTTTCTTTATAATCTTTAAAATTGTTTTGCTAGGGTTTCCTCTCCAAGATTATATAGAAATTACTTGTTTCTTTGTGTTTGGGGACCCATTTGAGCCTTTATTGGTTGATATTACCCCCCTTGAGTCAAAGGAGAGTCGACTAAAAGCAAGAAGAGGGTTGGTGAGGTAACAGTGGCCCCATTTGAGGTGTAGTGTGTTCGCACTTGAGCTTTTGGACTTTACCTCAAGAAGTGCATTCAAACTAAATTTTTTATTTAACAGATAAAATATCTAGGAGTTAAACAAGATGTGCAAATTACCTGTGTATTTTATATTCAGGGTATAGTTTTGCCACCATCTCAGCAAAGTCACTCCAATGGTTTGTTGCTTCAACACAAAGGTGCCTTCCTGATGCTGATGGGGTTTCATATAGTAATATATGTCCTTCCGCAACATCTTTTACATGTACACAGCCCATGTAAAAATTCTGATATCCTTCTGTGCCACCTGTTTCATAACAAGGGTAGCAAAATAATGATATTTAGTAATACAAAATTCAACATAATCTCTGGTGAAAGTAAAAGGTCATTGGTTCCAGGAGCATGGGATATGAGTGAAATCGAGTTGAAGATTTATAAAACATGCTGAAATAATAGAAGAGATGCATAAAAGAAGAATATAAAGACCAAATTACATGTAATAAATGAGAAATAAATTGAATAATACCCAATCACAAAGCAACTTAAATACGGTCAAGCAGTGGAATCCTTGTGATTGATTGCATAGATGTTTCAGAAGTTTATATAGATCATTTTAATCAACGCATTCAAACCAGATCTTCAAACTTTTCAATTTATTGAATTTTAAGATCTAGTATTCAGAAAAATGGGTCGGTGCATTCAAGTTGAGAAATTGTTCTTCTTTAACCTTCATTTAAAATGCACGAACCCAAATACACAGTTTTCCATAAATAAGATTTAAGGACATAGACACAATACATTAGAGAGTAAATAGATAACATGCTCTCAACTTGACAGCGATAGTCACTTTCTTTTTAAGACTTCTAGTCAAGTGATATATTAACAGACCAAACAATAAACTTTGGTATAACCAAGTTTTACCAAACTTCCTATCGAGATAGATATCAGAATTGGAAAAATTTTGAGGAAACTGGAATATCTAGCCACAAAGTAAGTGTGGTAGGCCTTGTCACCACAAAATCTGAAGGAAAAAATCCAGAAGAAACTTCAGGGGCAAGCTAATATTTGGGTGAGGGAAGCGTCAAAAGATTCCTTCTTTATTTTCACCACCCTTTGAACTTTCAATTACTTTTTAGGTACACTTTATTGGCAACTGAAGAATGATTTAGGTCACAACTACGTCACTGAAATAAGCCCCATATTCCCATACTTGGTATGGAAATATGGCAAAAAGGATGGGAAATGCAATGCAACATTTCTAGCTGTTTGCTAAACAAGAGTGCTCAGGAAAATATTTCCAGGATATCTTCCAGATGTTTATGCACGTGAAGGGACATTTCTAGCAGCCCAAAAGCTTCTTTCTTCTTTTCTTAGTGGCATGGGACCCATTGACATGTTAAAATTAATAAAAAATTACAAGAAAAAACATGCAAAAAGCTACCAAAAATATGAAAATTGGAACCCTAATGGATTTCCTGATTTTCTAGAGAGTATATTTTGTTGAATTTTCTACTATGTTCGATCTCCATAATTTATATTTTGGCCCTTGTAATGTATAAAGAATTTGTAAGACACATTCATGTCAGATTTAAAAGAGAAAATTTCAAAATTTGAATTTTGAATTTTTGGCTCCAAAATAGTCAAGTCGGCCCTCCATCAAGCCAAGTTGGCCCCAGTGAAGAGACATGCCCATTCGCGAAGGCAAAAGACTATATAAAAGCATTTGACCTCCTCCACAAAGGCACCATTTGACCTCTCACAAGCAAGACAGTGTTTGGGCATCCAAGCGAAGGACACGAAAGACGAAAAGAAGGACGAAAATCATCTCTCTCTCTCTCTCTCTCTCTCTCTCTCTCTCTCTCTCTCTCGCATCTCTCTTTTTTGCTTGCACGTGTGTTTCTGGGCAGCATATTTTGGGCAAGCTGAATTTCTGGGCAGATTGGAAGGGCGAATTTCTAGGTTTTTGGGAGGCCGAATTTCGGCCTAGGGCAGATCAGATCAGGCCAAGTTGTGTTGAATTCTGGTAGCATCGAATGTGCTCTAAGCCTCAAAAATTGCAAGGAGGCTAGGACACAGGTATTCCAGAATACCTAGAAATCGTTTTGGGAAATTCCCCCTGGAGACAGTTTTATTAAAATAATTAATTATTTTTAAAGGGTGCCTAAGTCTAAACTTGGGAAATTAAAATAATTAAAGGTTATTAATTAAACCGAAGGTTAAACTTCTAGAAGAAGACGAGGATCAAGTCGAAATGATCTGAGCCATTGATTAGAATCTAATCTGGGTCATTGATTACTCAACTGGAGGATTATAAGAAGAGGCTTGATGGGCATTTGGAAGACACATCAAGTAAGAGATCAAAGATCGATTTTCTCAAGAGAGCATCAGTTGTCGGAGAAGTGATCAAAATGATTTCTTGCAATGAGGGGCAGGGATAGTTTCCGAAGGAAGATTTCCTGATCCAAGAATACATCGTAGAGGAGGTAGAGAGATATCCAGAAGAGGCAGTGCAGAGCCACGCTGGGCAGCATAGGGCCACGCTGAGGCAGCGCAGAGCCTGAGAGGAGATCCGAAATTTGCTAGAGAATCAAGTTCGAGAGCCAGAAGCCGAGGTGTGAGACTGGGAGGGCAGAAAGTCGAAGTTCCAAAGGCAAATCGATCAGCCTAAAGGAGTGACGCAGTTCCTAGAAGCTATGACACCGAGCAATGCAGTGATTGCGTAGAAACTACATAGAGGCAGCTAGGGGTTAGCCATTCAGTGGTTGGATCAATACTGGATCGCCAATGATAGTGTGAGGTATATCTCACTCATCTCTTTGTCAATCGGATTCTCTGTATTGGATAGCTAGCAAGGCATCCAAAGATTGTATTCATAAACTACTGCATAATAATACAAACCCTCAGTTGTTGCACCCGTTTTCCCGCATTGGGTTTTTTCGGGGTCATTTTTCCAAAACCAACAGTGTCACTTGTGTTGTGTATTTCTTTCTTGCTCAATTCTTGTTTCCGCATATAATTTAATTAGTGAAGGTTGCAGTGTATTGGTTTCGATATTTACCATAGAACACAGTAAATAATTTGTTCAGCTATTTAACAAATAGAAGAAACTTAATCAGTTGTTGCAATAGTGATTCGGGGATTCCGAATTTTCACAAGGTACCAGGGCAGAGGTGAAGAAAGAGAGTAGACTGAAAGAGCCAACGTTGAAGAGAAGGAGGGACTTCAAAAGTGTTGCGTAGGCAGCAAATCGAATCCCCAAAGGGATTGCGCAGTCCAAGCCATGAGGGCAAGACTCTCGCAGAAAATCTCTCTCTGAGTGAGGTGACATAGAGGTAAGATTTCTAGATCGAGATTTGTTAAAATTGGCAACTAGGGCCAAACTCCATGTGGGTCATCTTATTAATGGAAACTGATATTTTTCTTGGATCCCTCTCATCAAGAGGTGTAGGATTGAATCATCCAACTCCGATAAGTATTCATGGAGATATGAATTTATTTGTGTTATAGGACAATTCGTCAAGGTTGGCCAGCAACCAAATAAACCCCACATGTGCTCAACGTTTTAGTATAAATAGAGGTGCCTTGAAAATCATTTGGACACACTCACTTGGGATCTCTTCCTCTCTACTTGTCTTTGGGTTTTAGTAGGAGGAGAGATCCTAAGGGATAATGCTTCCCTAATGGAGAAAGGTTCTACGCTATCTAGAGGGAGTGCCCTAGGCTCTACGCTACCCTAATGAAGAAGCCCTAATCAGCCTTAACGTAGTCACGGAGGAGACTACTATAACGCAGCAAGGAGAAGTTTTAAACTACCCTCAACACTAGTCTAGAAGAAACCTAAGCTGTTGTCCTAAATAAGAGACCTAGCCCTAGCCGCAGATCTAAATGGAGCCACAAACTAACCCTAGCCACAGTCATGATAAAAGCCCTAGCTGCAGGTGGAAAGGAGACCCAACCGCAGATGGAGGAGAGCTCTAGCAGCAATTAAGGTAGAGGTATGGCCTGAATCCGCAGTTAAAGGAGGCCTATAAGGAAGGCCTAAATCCGCAGTTAGAGGAGGACTAAGTCCGCAGTAAAGAGAGGCCAGATTCATAGCAATTGGGGAGACCTATACGCAGCTAGAAAAGGAGACCTAGCCACGTAAGAAGGACCCTATGTGTGATGTAGGTGACAGCATAGAAATCTATGTGTGTTGTAGGTGACAGCATGGAAATCTATGTGTGTTGTAGGTGTTACAGTGGGACAGCAATATAGTTGTACATGATGCAATACATGGACAACAAGTACATGAAACAATACATGGAGTAGTAAGGTACAGCATGTCTAGTTGGGACAACCAGTGCATGGAGCAGCAAGGTACAGCATGTCTAGATGGGACACCTAGTGCATGCAGCAGCAAGGTACAGCATGTCTAGATGGGACAGCTAGTACATGGAGTAGCAAGGTACAGCGTGTCTAGATGGGATAGCTAGTACATGGAGCAGCGAGGTACAAACAACATGTCTAGATGGGACAGCTAGTACATGGAGCAGCAAGGTACAGCATGTCTAGATGGGACAACTAGTACATGGAGCAGCAAGTTACAACATGTCTAGATGGGACAGCTAGTACATGGTTGTTATAGCACCATTTACCACTCTTGGTAGATCTAATGCTCTGATTATGGCCTAGGGCAACCCTTCCTTCCAGACTTGGTCCAAAATATAAAAAACAGTATTTTATTCCCTATACGTTATTTTTACCTATGATAAAAGCATGTACACGCGGGTCAGCATATATTCAACCCACGTACATATGTTAAAACACTTAAAAAAATTAAATTTCCTTAATTTCGGGCAAAGTTCGCGAGTTTTACTTGTTACTCACCTCCTATTGCTCGTGGCCCCACTGTTTCCCAACTAAAAAAACTAATTTGAAGAAGTATAAATAAACCTCCATGGGAAGGCCTTAAAGGAGAAAGGATGAGATATTGATACTATAGTGAGATTATCCCTGATCGAGTCTGAAGAATCCCTGTGCCTCCTGCACTCCCCAAAGCTTCAAGAAACCCTTGTTTCCTTGATTATAAATATCCCCCATCTTGCTTGAAATATCCTTGTATTGGTGATGGAGGAAGATTGCTGATGGTCGGGAAAGGACGGATCAGAAAGATGGTTCCACTTGGAGTCGGAGAAGGACTCAGGTTGTATTTCTCCACCTTATTTATAGCTTACTTCAATAAAAGGAATGATGTTCTATTTCCGATATGAAATGTGTTTATGCATCAAATTATTTTGTAATTCATTTATAAATCTTATATTGATATATAATTATTCAATCATTTATATGATTTAAAGTTAACATCATGTATATGCTTTATGTTTCTACTGTCGTGTATGTTCCATTTGAATAATTTTCAGGTTTCAATAACATCGGGAGGAGCTGAGGGTTTGCACCCTACGGAATCTACCCAAACGAAGGACATCCGGGTAAGGACACTCCTACACGATTTAGTAGAATAAGCATTTCTGATGATGAGCATTTCTTGTTGAGGTTTGCCCTCTGCTCTGTTGGGGTTCTCAACCCAAAGCCCTAGGGTGGTTTCACCCATAACAGAATTGGCAACTCCACTAGGGATAACAATCTTGTTATTCCTGGTTTGGGTTGTTTGTTCTCAATCAGGGTTTAGTTTCTTGATTGCTTGCTTTTACAGTATTGTTTGGCCCATTAGTATCCCAGGCATCAAGTATGATCTTCTTGATCAGACCTTGATTTTTGTTTTTCCTAATAAAGCTTTGTATACATTGATTTCTTTGACTATAGTGGCGTATACACGCAGGTTTCTTTAAAGCAGACTCACGTATACGCGAGTTTCCTGTATTAGAAACACAGGTGCATGCTTCTGTGTCTTTACACAGTCGCGTATGCAATTTTTTGGATTGTTTTTTCAAATCTTTCTACCCAGTTAGGTCTTCTGCCTGGTGGTTTATGTTGTTGTATGGTCATCTACTGTCTAGAGAATTCATTTTTCCTGCAAGCTTTCTTTCTCAAAAATCTCCTTCTCACTAAAAAGATTTGGCCTAGGATTGCTTCTTAAGCAAGTTTGTAGTTGGTGTCTTGGGTTCAAGACTTCGTTATGAAGTTCTTGGTTGTTCTGGTCTTCCAGAATAGAAAATTGTTTTCAATTTCGTTTTCAACACGGATTTCAAGTTCCCTTGCTTTGCTTTTCCTTGCTTTATGGCCTTGTTGCTTTTCTTGCTTTTTTGAGAGTCTTTCTGACAAGTTTGAAAGTATTTATTTCTTGACATGTTTGTCAATTTGTCGGAATCTTTCGCTGCTATTTGGATCGGTTTGTGCAAGTTTGTAGTCCTTCTTGTTCAAGTTTCATTCATTTTCGAATTTATAACTTGCGAGATTGAAAGACTCCTTGTACTTATTTCTTGATCTTTTGAATTTTAGTAGTACTTTTGTGACCTCAAAAAGTTGTTTTTGTCTCCTTAAAAGAAAAAACACAAAAACATTGCTTTTTGTTTTTCTTTTTCCAAACTTTTGGCTTACGGTTTCTTTTGTTTTGTTGTTGAGAAGAGAATTGTGATCTTTTGCAATTTGTTTTGCTTGCTTTGGAGAGATTTGTTTTTAATTTTTTTGGCCCTCTTTATTTTCAAGTTGGCTTATTGTCCCTATATAGAAACACTTTTTTGCTTCTTGTATGAGCATCCATGCACTATCATTATAGTTTGCATTACAGACATTTTTTTTTGTTAGCTTTTGGGTGTGCGGAGTGTGTTTTCTGGAAAAAGAAAAAGTTGTTTGTACAAGTTTATTCGTAGAACCCAAGTAGAGATCACTCTTCATCGAAGAAAATCACTACATTCATATAGTTAGCTTTCTATTGATTTCTTTTGCGTCATAAAAACATCATCAGTTTCACTCTCGTAATTTCCCCTAACTTAAAGAGTTTTGTAATTTGAGCAACCTTGGAGATTTTTGTAAATAATTTGTTCATTAGGGCCTTGGAATAGGTGAGTAGAGAGTTAACTCTCCAAGGTCGCTCAAATTACAAAACTTAGAAGTTGAATAAAGAGCGAAACCCAATATCGTTAGAAAGACCGGGAAAGATCCGTGACTAGGACTTAAGCACGAGGGAGAGTGAATACAAGGAAGAGAGATACCCCCTCTCCGACTTGTTGGATCCCGCCTCACGACTATTCCGCCCTGCTTTTGATACGAGTTGGTATCCATAGTGGCCTTTCCTAGGGATCGCATAGGTGATTGCGGAGGGGAATCCCGTGGCACCTGAGGCTGACGTTGCATCACGTTCAACAGTACTTCTGGAGGGTACCCTTGTGAAGCTTAGGTGCTTGCACCGGCAAAGGCTGTTGTCTAGAGGTCAGCGTAACTGCTTCTGATACCTTCGCTGGTAGGTCTGGGCCGTCATTATCCCAGGATATCTTTGGAAGGTCCCTTACTTTGTTTTCTTGTATTTTGGTGTCCGGTCCTTATCACCCAGAGCGGAAATACTTGGAAGTTGCTTGATTGGTTGTATCTTTAGGGATTTTATAGTCGAGTGGTCTTTGCTCTTTGTATCTAGTTGGCTTTAGGTATATTTGTCTTGTCACTTTTGGACTTTAGATTCTTAGTGACCGACCTACCACTCCGCCGATATTGAAAGGCTTTTGATCTTTCTTTTGAAATTTATGGAGTTGCCTCCTCAAGGGCAAAGGTTTTGATTGTGCATCTATCTTCCTTGGAAAGTCATTTGTACATTCTCGTAAGGGAAGGATCTGCGAATAAGTTAGATATGGCCAATATTCCTATGGAAACCAACCAAGGTACCCTTCCAAAAGGGGATCCTTATGCTTTTCCTTTCTTTGGAAACGTTGGTACCCCCTTGATGGCCACTTTGAATATTGCTTGATTGAATGTTGGACTACCATTTTGGCTGTGGTCCACTCCGAATATTCCAGATGTTCTTGAAGCTTCTCAGATGAATACTTTATTTCAAGGGCATCAAATGGGTTATTCATCTTCTTTCAGAGAGAAATCTGGGATTTCCCTTCCTCCTCCCTCTTGTAATAAGAGATCTAAAAAGAGGAGAGAGAGGAAGATGGAGAAGAAGAATAGCTCTATACATTCATCATCAACCTCTGCTAGTCATGTTGGAGATAAGCCTTCAGCCGCTGCCAGTCATGCTAGGGGCATAAGTCTAGTCACTGCAAGTCATACTAGCAATTCATCACCAACCTCTGCAAGTCATGTTGGAGATGAGCTTTCAACCGCTGCAAGTCACACTGGGGGGCATAAGTCTAGTCATTGCAAGTCATACTAGCAATGAATCATCATCAACCTCTGCGAGTCAAGTTCGAAATGAGCTTTCAGTCGCTGCAAGTCACGCGGGGGGCATAAGTCCAATCACTGCAAGCCATACTAGCAAAGAGTCACTAACCTCTGCGAGTCATATTAGGGACTTTCCACCAACCATTGCTAGTCATGTTGGTAGAATGGATGTTGATCAGAAACCTGAGCGTAGAAGTCTCAAACCTAAGTTCCCTTGTAAGATATGCAAGGGAGACCATCTTACTCATTTGTGCCCTGGTATTCCAAAGGTACAAAGGATATGGTCCGAGTCTGAAGGCTCTTCTACTCCTGGATCTGATATGGTTTCTCAACAGTCTCATCAACTATTGGTTGATAATGTGGTTGAGCCAGTGCAATCTCTGGCTGATTACACTCCTCTTTTGGGGGGTGAAGTGCCTAACAACAGAGTCTGTTTGATTTCTAGTACAAAGTCTTCTGGTATAAGGGGCATTCCGGTTTCTTCGAATGTTCCCCCTCCAAGTTCTAGGAGTGTCTCCTTTGATTGGGATAGTCTTGTCCAGCCTCGTCTTCCTTCCGCTGCACCTTTCCAAATAAAGGTTAGAGTTAATTCTACAAACGTCTATCAACGTATGGTCGATGAAGGATCCTCTGCAAGTATTATATCCTCCTTGACTTGGAAAGCTTTGGGTTCTCCAAAGTTGTTGACAACTGAGAGTCAGTTGTTAGCCTATGATAGATGACCTGGTGAATCTATGGGTGTTCTTCCTTAATTGCCTATTACTTTAGGTGGGAAGGCTATCTTAATCGATATGATGGTGGTTGATCACCCTTTAGATTTTAATATGCTACTTGGGCGTGATTATGTCTATGCTATGAATGTTGCGGTGTCTTCACTCTTTCGAGTGATGTGTTTTCCTCATAACGGGAATATTGTCACTATTGATCAGCTTGCATCTGATAATCACCACCCTAATTCGAATTTACTACAGAATACCCCTTGGTTTGTTCCAAGTGTTCAAGTAGACTCTACCCCACCACAGGTGAATTATGTGGCGTTGAATCCTCAATGTTCAGTTGCTTCTGAGAAGGATCCATTGAGCTATTATTTTCCTTCTTGGGACTTGGTCTCGGCAGTTGACCAAGCAATTTCTCCTATGGGGACATGGGACCCCTTAATTCCCTCTTTTGATCCTTGTAGTTCTCATGATTTCTTGGAGTTTGATTTGCCTTCACAGGAGGAAATTTTTGAAGCCATGAGTTCTAACTACCAAAGGAGTCCTTGGCCTGAGCCCTGAAGAACTATTATGTGTAAGCCGCAAAGCTGCGTGCTTCCTTGTAACATATTGTATATACAAGGTACGCATTTTCAAGTTTTGTATTCTATAACACGATTTTATCTTAAGTTTATATGTGGGATGTATTAACTTCTTGTCTAGTGTTCCTATTTATGTCTACAGAACTTGGAAGATTTCTCCTTTGGACATTTTTATGGTTGATCCGTTCTGACAGGTATTGGTTCTCGAAACTAGCATATAGGTTAGGTTTTTCCCCTGCATTGTGCACTTATCGGTTTCCTTTCCCATTTTGGCCTTAGGATCGACCCCACCAAGTTATGGTGCAGAACCTTCCGATTGCTTAGAAGTATCATGACTTGTGTGGTAGAGCCTACCTTATCATGGGCACCCTAGATAGTACCTTGTTGTCATTTGGCACCTGTTCTGAATTTTTGTTCTTAGGATCGGGAGTCCTCTTTAGTCCTCCCATGACTTATGTGTTGAAGACTAATTCTCGTTCTTATTTGCTATTTTCTGGCCTTATACCCTAGAGGCTCCTTTGTGTTGAGTTGTACTGCTGCATTGCATATTGACTATTTGCACCTTTTGGCCTTGAGCTGGCTTCACTTGGACTCGTGTTTAAGCCACTTATCGACCATGTCTTATGCAAAATCAACCTTGCAATCACTTAGCCTCTGCAACTTGACACACCCTTATACCCGTGGAAAGAACATCCCTTTGAGTGTCCTTGACTAGTGTCGCCACCTTGCATTGAGCATAGGAATGTTTCCTTCCCAGGAACTAGAGCATCTGCTTTTTCGACACTCATTCTTTCCATTGTACTATAGCATTCTTTTATTCTTTTTCAAGCTTCATATACAAGAAAAAGACAAAAAAACTATATATTCCAAAAAAAAAAAAAAACTATATATTCCAAAAAAAGAGCGAGAATGGGACATTATTTCCATATTTTGACGACAGCTAGACCCAGTCGTGTTGCCCTTGAACAAAGCACTCAAAAGAAAGTCTTTCCTATAAAAATTTCTCATTTCCCACCCCGGTTTTTAGTTTCACCTTATTTCTCCAAAATAGTTAAATGCCCTTTCCCATATCCATACATTCAACAACTGGAAAATAAATTTTACTGAAAACACAAATTCTGGAAATATTACAGAATGCTGGAAAATGCAGAAATAAATATCAGCACATACAAACAGCCATTCAACACATTTAAACACAGTGATTTTTGGTCAAGGTGACCCTGGAAAAACCCCCTACAACTCTTGGGGAAAACCAGTTCGAAAGCTCCTTATTTCTGGAAAATGCTTTTTACAGTGAGAGAAATATTCAACAAAAAATCAGCAAGCAAACTTTTACAACTTATCTCATTTTCTGTGCCTCACAGCGAACTGGAAAAACTTGCAAACAGCAAAATAGGACAACAATAAATGTTGTACGGCCTCCTCGATTTTTGTGCCCAAATTTCAGCTTTAAATGCTATTGTACTGACTGCCTAGAAAAGCATGCAAGCTACCATAAATGTTGTTGTACGGATTCCTCGATTTCTGTGCAAAAAAATAGCAGCACTGCTGTACGGATTTCTGCCTAGAAATGCGTGCCAACGTACAACCACTTGTACAGATTTTTGCTCCTCGATTTCTGTGCACTTGTACGGATTTATAGAAAATCATGCCCAATATATGCCTTTCACTGTGTGCTAACTCAGCTGTACGTACTTGCTGAAACTCTGCCTTGGAATGTGTGCCAAGCTGCTGCCTCCTTCTCCTTCCTGTCTAGAAATCTCCCTTGCTCTCTTGCTCTCCTTCTCTCAATCTGCTCATGAAAGAATGAATGACCTTTTCCTCCTTTCCCTCCTTTAATCTAACCCTAGATGACTTTTGGGGAACCCCTAAATCCAATGGCTGAAATAGATTGAGATCTAGGGTTGAGATTAAATGCTCATTTAAATCTCACTTTCTATTTTTTAATTCACCCCACTTTAATAAATACCCACTTAGTCATTTATGTCCAAAATCACTTTTCCTTTCTAATTTTACATTGACTTTATTAAAGTCACTTTAAAATTAGACTTTAGTAACTTTATCACTTAAAGTCACTTTTAAATTAGATTTGACTTTATAAAATTATAAAGTCACTTTAGGAGAAAAATTAAAATCTTTTGGACACTTTTCCCTAGGGCAAAGATCAAAGCCTAAGGGAACCACCTGTCCTCCGGTACCAAATTTCAACACTCCCTCTTACCGAGGAAGGTGTTCCTCACCACACCCATTTTGTTTCTGAAGTAAACATGCTTGCCCCGTGGTAAGGCTTTGGTAAGAATGTCTGCTACCTGCTCATCAGTGGAAATATACTCAAGCTTCACAGCTCCCTTCTGAACATAGTCTCTGATGAAATGATATCTGATCCCGATATGCTTTTGACCTGTCATGAAATACTGGATTCTCCATGAGTTTAATGCAACTCTGATTATCACAGTAAATCATTGAAGGTCTCAACGGCTGACCAAATAAGCCAAACAACATCTTGCGAAGCCAGATGGCCTCACAACTAGCTAGACTAGTTGCCATATACTCTGCTTCTGCTGAACTCAGTGCTACTGACTGCTGCTTCCGGCTGAACCATGACACTACTGCTGAACCCACCCCAAAACAACACCCTGAAGTGTTCTTCCTATCAGAAGCACAACCTGCCCAATCAGAATCAGTGTATCCTACCAATCTCACTCCATCTCCCTGCCTGTAGTCCAGACCATAATCCACTGTCCCCTGCAAGTACCGCAAAATGTGTTTTGCAGCCACCCAGTGAACCTTCCTAGGCTCACACATAAACTGACTCATCGTGTTGACTGCAAAACAGATATCTGGTCTAGTGTTGACCAAATACATCAAGGAACCAATCAGCTGCCTGTACAATGTGGGATCCACCAACTCGGAATCCGAAGCATGAAGCTTCTTCCAGTTGGTGAATCATCGGTGTCGACATGGGTCTACAATCCTCCATGTGGAATCTGCTAAGGATGTCCACAATATACTTCCCCTGCCCCAGGAAGAAATGCCCCTCCTCCTGCCACACCTCCAAACCCAAAAAGTAATGCATCAAGCCAATGTCCTTCATCTCAAACTCCGTCGCAAGATCTCTCTTGCAGTGCTCTATGAGTCTCTCTGCACCTGTAATGACTAAGTCATCCACATACAACACCAGAATGAGAGGCTCCTCACCTATCACAATAAAGTAAAGGTTCGGATCTGCCTCACTCTTTGTGAAACCCATCCCCTGCAAATAAGTATCTATCCTGGAGTACCAAGTTCTGGGAGCTTGCTTCAGGCCATAAAGGGCCTTCTTCAGTCTGCATACATGGGACTCCTTCCCATGCACCTCAAAGCCCTGTGGCTGCTCAATATACACCTCCTCCTGTATGAAGCCATTGAGAAATGCGGTCTTCACATCCATCTGGTGGATCTTCCAATCCATCTCTGCTACTATCGATATAATGGAGCGAATCGAAGTATATCGAGCCACGGGAGCGAAGGTCTCCTCATAATCAACTCCCTCTACCTGGGAGAACCCTCTAGCCACAAACCTCACTTTGAATTTCTCAATGCTGCCATCTGTAGCATGCTTTACCTTGTAAAGCCATCTGGAAGTAACCATGGACTTGCCCTCAGGCCTCGGCATTACCTCCCAAACATCATTCTTCATGATAGAAGAATACTCCTCCTGCATGGCCTCTCTCCAGACCTGCTGGCTAGCTGCCTCCTCATAGCTAGAAGGCTCAGAGTCAAGGATGCTGGTAACCATCGCCATATAGCTACAAAATCTCTCAGGTGGTCTACTCTCTCTGACCGGCCTCTTCGGCTCAGCAACAGATGTGGCATCTCTCAAGGTGTCCCGAAGCCACTTGGGCTTCCTCTTCCCTGAGCATGCTTCTCCCATAGGAGAATGAAACTCCTCCTCCTCATCACCATCAGTAGCCTGAACTCCTGACTGTCTGTCTGTTGTCCTCCTGCCTGCACCTGAACCTGTAGAAGCTGAGGTACCGTGTGAACTGTCCATCAGTGGACTCCCTAGTGAACTGCTCTGTGACCTGCTCGGAGCACCACCCCTCTGGCTCGGTGAGCCACTGCTCACTGATGGACCTGACATCCTCATAGATGTACCTCCAGATCCTCCTGATCCTCCTGATCCCTGCCCACTGGATCCCTGTGACTGACTCAACTACTGCTGAGGGTCTGGCTGATCCAGATACTCTAACTCCCGTGACCTCCTAAAGGCCCTGTCCTCCTCAAACTTCACATCCCATCTGACAACAACTCTCCTCTGCACAGGAATGTAAATCTGAAAGGCCTTTGAGGTCTCACTGTAGCCCACAAAGATACCCTTCTCTGCGGTGGGCTCTAGTTTGGTCCTCTTCTCCTTGGGTATATAGGAGTGTAATGCATCTAAAGATATGAAGATGACCAATATCAGGCTTCTTCTCGAGAAAGCCTCCTCCGGAGTCATATGCCCCAAGGCACGATGCAGACTCCTATTCTGCAAGTAAACAGCTATGTTGCAGGCCTCTGCCCACAAAAACAATGGCAACCCCTGATCATGTAACATGGCTTTGGCGGCCCCTATGATGGATCTGTTCTTTCTCTCCGCAACCCCATTTTGCTGGGGGTTGTAAGGAACAGTGAACTCCCTCTTAATGCCTGCCTCCGCACAATAGTCAACAAACTCTCTAAGGGTGTACTCTCCTCCATTGTCCGACCTCAGGGACTTGATCTTCCGACCTGTCTGTGTCTCCACAAGAGCTCTAAACTCCTGAAACCGCTTGAAGACCTCACTCTTGGTCTTCAAGAAATAAATCCAGGTCCTCCTGGAGTGATCATCAATGAATAAGACATAGTACTCATATCCACTCAAGGAAACATGAGACATCCGACCGCTCACATCAGAATGAATCAAATCAAGTATCCCAGTCGCTCTGCTGTCACTGCTGGGAAAAGGGGATTTGGCAAAATTGCCCATAGCACATCCTCTACAAGTATCAAAGTGATCAGTACTGAAATCTGGCATACCTGTAGTGATCTCCCGCAAGGTCCTCAAGGCTCCATGATACATATGTCCCATTCTGTGGTGCCAAATCTCACACTGCTCAGAACTGCTAGCTCTGTTGTCGGTACTACTACTCAATGCCAAAAGGGGCTGGAATGCAAACCTGTACACCTTTGCATGGCGTACACCTATCACTCTAGCTGACTCAGCTGGAGCGCCCCTGGGATACATCAACCCCTGTCCTCCCCTGAACAGTACCTCATATCCTCTGTCCTCCAAAGCTGAGACAGATATGAGGTTCTTCCTCATCCCTGGCACATAAAGAACCTCTGTCACTTTCAAGGGAGGTTTGGACTCCCTCTGAAATGTCAGTGTCCCCACTCCGACTGCTCTAACAACTCTGTCATCACCGAGTACTACCTCAATATCAGTGCCACTCTCTGAAAGCTCCGAGAAGTACTCACAGACTCCTGTCATATGACGTGAAGCCCCACTGTCTACATACCAAATACCTGTAGATGCTCCGCTAATCGAGGGAAAAGCCTGTTTCCTCTGAACCTGTATGGCAGGTGATCCTGCACTAGAGGACTCACACATAGTGAATGCAAACTCCCGGTCAAAACGACCTGCAAAGTCCTCAATCTCTGCTGATGCTGCCAAATTCTGGTCCTTCCCCTTCTTCTTCTTCTTCTCCGGACACACAACTGCATAGTGTCCCATCTTTTGACAATTCCAACACTTCACCTTGGAATAGTCCTTTTGTGTGTTTACCTGTTTACCTTTACCTTTGCCTTTGCCCCACCACTGCTTGTGGAAGCCTGCTTCTTTCTTCCCTTTTCCTTTCTTGCCTCCTACTGACAGTGCTACATCCTCATCCTGCTCAACTGACTTGGCTGCCCCAAGCTGACCTTTCTTGATCTCTGTCTGAATGCAATCATCCCAAAACCTTTCCCATGTGGGAAGGGTCTCACGTGCACAAACCCCATCAGCAAAGTTCATTCATGAACGGGGGAGGCCATTTACCGCAATCCGCGCCAACTCAGTGCGTGGAAGGGCCTCTCCAATCGCTGCCAACTCACTCTCACATTAGTAATCTTAGCGAGATATCCAGCTGCACTATCATTGCCCATCTTAATGTTTTTCAGTTTCTCCTTCAGGACCATTTTTCGGTTCTCATTGGTACTCTGGTAGAGATTGGACAATGCTGTCCACATCTCATGGGCATTGCTCTTTCCTCTCACATGAGGAATGCAATGGTCTTTGATTCCGTTTAGAATCAGCCTCTTACCCTTGTTGTTCTTTCTATTATAAGCAGCCAACTGAGTAGCATCAGTAGGCACAACAACAGGGGTCTGAGTGGTATGCACCATGATATCCCAGACTTCTATCTCCTCAAATATACTCTGCATTTTCTCCTTCCAAACGCTGTAATTTGTATGTCCATCCAACCTAACCTCCACCCTCAATCCCAATGACATCCTGTTGTTCTAAAACTGAAAATAGCACTGCTGTAGTAAAGATAAAATCCGCTGTTTATGAAAAATCAGCTTGCTGGAATTTTCTGAGTGAAAAATCAACAGTTGTAATTTTTCTCTTTTGCTGTCCCAAACTGCCCTTCAGCACTCAAGCTCTGATACCATGTTAAAATTTCTATTTTCCCACCCTGGTTTTCAGTTTCTCCTTATTTCTCCCATGTAGTTAAATGCCCTTTCCCATAACCATACATTCAACAAGCTGGAAAAAATAAATTTGCTGAAAACACAAATTTTGGAATATTTACAGAATGCTGGAAATTGCAAAAATAAAAATCAGAAATAATAAACAGCCATTAAAACACATTAAAACACTGATATTTTTGGTCAATGTGACCCTGGAAAAACCCCCTACAACTCCTGCGGAAAACCAGTTTGAGAGCTCTTCTTTATTTTTGAAAAATGTCTTTTTACAGCAAAAAAATTTCAGCAAAAATTACAGCAAAATAAATTTTTTTTCAGCAAGCAAACTTATCCGTTTTCAGCCCAACGGACCACCTAGAAACTTCTCAGTTTTCAGCAAAAAATCAGCTTTTTCTGCTTGTTCTTGCTGCTGTTCTGCTTGTCTTTCTGCTGTTCTGATTTTGCTGAAGAGCTGCCTGGTATGTGTGCCAAACTGCTACCTCTTTTCTCCTTCTTGTCCAGAAATCTCCCTTGCTCTCTTGCTCTCCTTCTCCCATTCTGCTCATGAAAGAATGAATGATCTTTTCCTCCTTTTCCTCCTTTAATATAACTCCAAATGACTTTTGGGTGATCCAAGTGACTTTTGGGTGATCTCTAAATCCAATTGCTGAAATAGATTTAGATCAATGGCTGAGATTAAATGCACATTTAAATGTCACTTTCTATTTTTTAATTCACCCACTTTAATAAAGACCCACTTAGTCATTTATTTCCAAAGTCACTTTTCCTTTCTAATTTTTCATTGACTTTATAAAAGTCACTTTAAAATTAGACTTTGTAACTTTATCACTTAAAGTCACTTTTAAATTAGATTTTAACTTTATAAAAATTATAAAGTTACTTTAGGAGAAAAATTAAAATCTTTTGGACACTTTTCCCTAGGCCAAAGATCAAAGCCTAAGGGAACCACCTGTCCTCCGGTACCAAATTTCAACATTGTTTGTTTTTATATTTCGTTGTGCGAAGTTCTTTTTGGTTGGGCATCTCTAGAGTGTTTATGTGCTTAGCCAAGTCATAAACTACATCTAGGGTGCATGGAAATTTCAACAGGAAGGAGGTGTTGTTGATGACGACTCCTCACTTGAAGTTTGACCCCCTGAATTGAAAATAGGTAATGAATGTTGCTCATCCTTTGGATCCTCCTGCTCCTCACTCTCTATCACTGGAAGTGGGTCATGAGGCTTCCTAGATGCTAGGTCCTCTAACTTCACATTTCTATTACCAATTGCCTTCGGTGACGCTGGAATTAAGATTTTGTATGCCTTTGAAGTCTGATCGAAGTTCACAAACAAGTCATTCTCGCTTGAGAGTTGCAACTTAATACAATTCTCTACAGGAACATAGATATATATTGGACAACCAAAGTTTCAAAAATGGCCTATTTCTAGCTTCACCCTTGTGATGCTAGGTCCTCTAACGTCACATTTCTATTATCAATTGCCTTCGATGATGCTGGAATTAAGATTTTGTATGCCTTTGAAGTCTGATTGAAGTTCACAAACAAGCCCTTCTTGCTTGAGAGTTGCAACTTAATACAATTCTCTACAGGAACATAGATATATATTGGACAACCAAAGATTCAAAAAAACCCTATCTTTAGCTTCACCCTCGTGAATGCTTCTTCAAGAGTATTGTTCCCAAGATCTTGTGACTCTTGTTTTGAACATAAATTGCCATGTTGCATGCTTTGACTCAAATAAAGATAGGCGAATCTTGGTCATAAATCATTGTTTTGGAAGGCCCTACAATGGATCAATTCTCTCCCCGCAACCCTGTTTTTCCAAGGGTTGTATGGGACTATCAAATCTCTCTTGATCCTTGCCTCCCTTCAAAAATCCTTCGAAGTCATCAAAAGTGTACTCTCCCCCATTATCTGACTTCAAGACTTTATCCTCCTCTCTATGGGTTTGGTTCTCCAATTGGGCCTTGAACTCTCTAGTCAACCAAAGACTTGTTATGTGGTCTTCAATAAGAAGATTTAAGTTTTCCTAGAAGAGTTATCAATGAACGTGAGATAGCAATGCGACTCTTGTATCAATGCCACTCACATTGGTCCAAAACACACACATTTGAATGAACAAGATCTGAGATCCCTTAACTTTCTTTCGTTGCTTGGAAAAACAACGTTGGCATTTTTTGTTGAGTGCACACCCCAGGCCCTCTAACCCACAAGTTTTTCCAGAGGAGCCTCTTTTTTGGGATGATTCTTATCATCCATGATTCTTCCTCTATTGAGAATCTTTCGAGGTGATTTGATTTTTAGAGAGCCATTTGGCTTTGAAGCCCTTGGTCTACTAATCCCCGAGTCTTTATAGGGAAGCCTTTCGTATGGCATAACATTTGACCAAAAAACAATAAGAGAAATGCTTCAGAAGTGGTAGTGCTGAATGACCTCTTTTTTGCTATAAGACCTAGGTTGCTTAGTGAGGTTTTGAATTAAGCTGCAACCTGCTAGATATTGCTTGATGTTTGGTAACATGTACTTTAAGAATATAGCCTAAAATAAACTAAATTATTGAACTTGTTAATAATTAGTGCTCGTCATATAGCCTAAAATAAACTAAATTATTGAACTTGTTAATAATTGGTGCTCGTCATAATTGGAGTTCACACATACTATGTGCATATATTATTTCATTTGGCTTTTGTGCACTGTAATAATAATACATTCTTCGCAATAATCGTCCCTCCCACAAATAATTTTCCCCATGTATGCACACCCCTTGCTCTACAACATGTTAATTTTACAGTTTACTTAGTTCTTGTTGTCACAAAATCGATCAGGTCTTATAGAGGGGCACCCTACAAGGCAAGCACTAGACCAGGTGACAATAAAAAGGTAATGCCCCATTGTCAACACAACTACTACATTGTTCTCTTTATGGATTTTCACGAATTGGAGGAGTGTCGGTACAAGATCATCTACAAGATATATTCTAGGCTTAAGGGTTTAAGGTGACATGTTAGGCTTCCAAAGGATGACTCAAATTAAGCAAATTAAGCAGAAGGTTCAAACAATAAAAACAAGGCAATTCACATCCCTTAGAGAGGTCAAACAAAAGAAGGCAATTCACATCCTTTAGAGAGGTCAAACAAGGGCACCCTAGACCTAGGGCATGAGTGATACCATACAAAATGGATTATCCTAAGGTTAGGGTATTAAGGAAAATGTTTTCAACAATGAAAATTAACAAGCCAATGTTGTATGTAATACAAAATGGAATATCCTAAGATTAGGGTATTAAGGAAAATGTTTTCAACAATGAAAATTAACAAGCCAATCTTGTATGTAACCTTCAAGAAGCCCTCAAGATGAAGCTTAACTAAACTAGGGTTTCTCCTAAGGAAAAATAGCTAGGGAAAGAGAAATAATGGTGAAAAATGGATGAATTAGCCACCAAAGAGGATGATATTTAGGCATCCAATCATACTCCTAATGTTGAATGCTTCCAAACCCTAAAATTCCTCTTCTAGCCAATTTCACTCCAACCCTAATTGAGTTGCTTATCTTGAGAGGGTTGAAAAAGAGAGAAAAAGGAGAGCGAAATTCAAATAAAGCTTGATCACCTAAATTATGAGACGAATGTCTAGTCCTCGGGTTGATAGCGTTTATGGGATTGATATTAGCCAAATCTTGCAAGGAGTCGAGATATTTTGATGCCCTAGCACAAAACCTAAAGTATTATCTTTGTGATTCACTTGGGAAAGCTAATTCAAAAGTTCACCAAGGGGATTGCTATTCACATTTCATTCATGAATAATGGGTACAATGATGATTTCTAGATTCTATGCAATTAATCTTCGATAATAATTGGTGCAATAGAAAAACCCTAGATTACAAACACATCATATACATTAGATGTAAAATAAAAATTTAGTCAATAAAAGGCTCAATTACAAGATAAAATGAATGAACAATTCATTCATTGATCCAAGATAACTTCTCCAATGCCAAGATAGGAGCTCCAATAAACAATGTTCTCCGTAGATCACATCTCTCAAAAGATACAAGAGGTCGAAACAATGTTCTTCATAGATCACATCTCTCAAAAGATACAAGAGGTCGAAATTCTCTGAAGGAGGTATGAAAAAGTGATGATGAATAGAAACAATGATCCTCTCCTCTATTTATATGAGGAGGATGAGTCCAAATACTATAGCATAAAAGCCTCTAATAACAAGTTAAATTACAAGAAACCCTTGGGTTACAAGCCAACACACATGCATAAAATGGCCTCCAATTGCCATGTCCAAGTGTTAAGGGGTGCCAAATGTTATGTAGAAGCATGTAAAAAACATGATTTGAGAGTTGGTCCTCAAATTCGTCTAAATGGATCCCCGTGGTCTCAAAATCCATCTGGGCACCACAAAGTAAGTGGTCTCTCTGGGTCTCCAACTATGAAAAACATCCATCTCTACTCCAACGTTGAGGGCTTTCTAGGTGCTACTTGCCCTCCCATGTCTTTGAAGGTGAGACCATCCTCATCTGGGTCATGAATCCATTGCCATCCCTCATAAAGTGCTCAGTTCGACATAAGGGCATGTTGGGTTTAGGTGTGTCATCCTTAAGAATCATCAAATCTAGTGCAAAGTGGCACAATGTCCAAGGTGTAAGGAGTGCTTTGGTACATGTGTGATAGCTCATGTTGCTGGGAGGCCCAAGAGTCTCAATACTTCACTTGATAGTGCTAATATACTTCTTTGAGGGCATAGGTACCCATATGGGTAAGGTGCCCAAGACATCAGTTGTTGAACTACCTGACAATCACAACATAGATTCTAGTGAAATCAACTAGTTTTTAGGGACAAAAATCATTATTTCATCCAAGTGAACCAAGCTTGAGTGCCATTGGCTATGTAACACTTCATACGGAAATCCCTTTCCAAAATGATGGCCTTGAACTTGCAATGGCCTCCCTAGGTAAGAGTGGTTAAAGGTCCACTGTATAAGGTGTTTCCAACCCTTAAAGAGGTAGTAACATTTCTTCAGTCCACCCTTCAATTGATAGGTGTTAGTAAATATTAATTATGGTCATGAAGGGGACTAGACATCATGGCCAAAGGGACCAGCTGATGGGGGTCCACATTTTGAGTGTATCGACGTGAGGAGGGAGCAATCGTGGATTTATGAGTTACCAACTCGGCCCAAAGTAACATTTCTTCAGTAGGTGTTGGTAAATAATAATTATGGTCATGAAGGGGACTAGACATCATGGCCAGTGGTCATGGTCAAAGGGACTAGCTGATGGGGGTCCAGATTTTGAGTGTATCGATGTGAGGAGGGAGCAATCGTGGCTTTATGAGTTAACAACTCGACCTTTGTTTTTCCACCACTCTTGTGTGCTTTTTTATTTTTGCTTGATTTTTGTGTGCTTTTTACTTTTGCTTATTTTTGTTACCGCTCATAGCGCAAGGGTTAGAGCTTTGCTTTGAATGATATAGCAATTGTATTACCCCTTAATGATGAGTCAGTTTATTACTCATCGGGGTTGGGGCCAATGTTTTAAGACTCCGACTCCAACTCCGACTCGGCCGAGCAATGACTCCGACTCCGACTTCGAAACGATAATGACTCAGCCGACTCATTTTCAATGACTCGGTCGTTGTAAAAAATACATTCAATATTTAGTTTTTTGATAAAAAAACATAATTTTGAAGATTTTAAACATAATTTTAAAGATTTTCATTCATGTTTCCAAACACACAACATTATAATATAGATGGAAGACAACATATGATCAAAGTAGGCTCATGAACCAATCCATTATATCAAAATGGTACCCAATGGCAAATTAGGATTGGCAGGTGGTTTCATCATTGGCTGGGAAACTTAATTGGGGCCCAAGCCCACTAGAAGATCATTTTAACAATTGTAGGGGAAGTGTTGAGAGCCATGGGTTTCCATCATGTGACAGAGCATTATCTCATGCCATGGGAAACCTCAACACCTTCAACATCTCGTTCATTGCCCCACATTATATGCAAGATGATGCACTTGGACCAGCAATGCCCCTAATTAGCTTAGCAGTATATACAGGATTTCACAGCTGATCTGAGGCCCAAAGAAGGTGTTTTACATGGGCGGGAAAACACCATTTATTCCTCAATGTGAATTATTAAAAAAGAATGAGATCCAATTATATGTCGATAAGCCTTCAAATTAGATTTTTTCAAGCGCTAATGTAAAGTTATCATACACAAGTAGATATTAGCAATGAAATAATAGATACCAATATTAGGTATATTCACTTAATTAGATCATGAGATAAATGTGCTTTTAGGGAGTGAGGCTGTTGGTGCAAAATAATCAAAGTTAATATTTTCTAAAGATATTTTACCAATTGTCAAAGCAACTCAATTGTAAACAACATATGCAATTCCTTTATGCTCCAATTGTGTCCAATAAGCCATGATCAAACCTTTGGGACAGCAGCAAATCACTTTATGTTTTAGAGCACTTGGGATGCCAGCAAATAGGGTAATCCCAACACAAGGCTATTTTGTTAACACCAAAATTTCAATGAGTTAGTTTCCTTAGATTGCCAAGACAACTGTCATATACCAGACCTTAGTATGCTTGCCAAACAGAGATGAAAGTCATCAATAAATCATGAGACAGGCGAAAAGGACTCTGCCAAATTTATCTAATGGTTAATTGATGAAGATGGGAAACTTGTTAATGTTTTTAGGACATCTAAATTAGACTTTTACCACTGTTGTGGATGCATTATCAGACTTTGAAATGCACATATCATATTTTCCAGAATTTCAAGAAGCTAGAAGGTCAAGTCATCAAGATGACTTATCATTTAGTGCTTATTGTGCAACCATGAGTGTAAACAAATGAAAACAATTATCACTTGTGATATGTGTGAAGCTTATGACAATATTTAAATTAGGATAGCGGTGAGACATTTTATTGAGAGCAGTGAACTAACAATAAATTACTCTTGTGCCCCATGTATAAGACAGTCCCAGAATTGTTAGATTATTCAAATGCAGATGCAATGCATGAAAGGCTGCCCAAGTCATAGCTATAGATCAGATCTCATAATATATTCAGAACAGAGAGAACAGTCATCAAATTCATGATATTTTACCAAAAACAGAAATGCCAAACTTGATTATTTCCTTAAGGTATGAGGCAAGCTGAGAGATAGAGAAAATACATCAAAGCCAGTGACCCGGCCGTTTTTTAGCGGACCCGGCCGGGTCGGCCGAGTCATTGAGTGACTCGGCCGGGTCATTGCTGACTCGGCCGACCGTTCCGTTTTTTGGACCGAGTCAGTTCCCAAGCCATCGACCCGGAACGACTCGGCCGGGTTGGTTATGACTCGGCCGGGTTGTAAAACACTGGTTGGGGCATGCAAGGGTTTCTTCTTATGATATAATGGAGCAACATAGACTCAGGAACCGGGTGATGGCCATAATGAGTGAGGTAGAGCTCATGCTAGTCTTTTACCCGCGTTCTAATATGTATTTCCCTAGCCATCTTTTGTATTTTGATATTCTTTCTTTTGTTTTGTTGTGCCCACCATATACTCTTTATGTTTCTTTTAGTTGTGTCAACCTCCTATGGAAAAGTTTCCAAGCCCTACCTAGATATGAGGATGTGTGGGTTCCAAATCCCAAAGAACCAATAGTCAGTTGAACATGGAGGTGAGATAAGGGCTTGTAATGTATGATGAAAATTGTTAAGTATGACATAGGGATAGATGGAACTACAATATCTCAATCGGGGCTTCCCAAGTAATGCCCCTCCTATACTCATTGGGCCGTTAGGAGAGGTCCCACTCGATTAACCCTCCATTTAAGGTGAGAGAACAAGATCACAGGGCCATTAGGAGAGGTCCCTCCATTTAAGGTGAGAGAACAACATCACAATTAAAGACCATCCTTCTTCTTGATCACCCCATAATCCATATCAAATGCCCAAATACAAAGAAGCATCAGCACCCAATTGCAAAATGATTAAAGCACCTTTTGATCAGGAGACCACCTTCATCCATGTGCTTATATCAGATGGGTGAGGTATATCTCAGATCATCAGCTAGTGGGAGGCTGGCTGGCTGGCTGTCATCGATAGGAGAAAATTTCTCTCCTATCGGGTTGCCCATTTGGTGGGTAATAGTTCCCACGACATCCATTCTATCCCATCCACGGATCCCTAGTTCCCGCTGACATTGAGACACCATGAACACAGAGCTCTATCTTGGTGGAGCACTTTGAGCCTGAGTAACTGTTTACCTGTTTTTATTCTTATTCCTAGACCTACCCTCCATTTAAGGTGAGAGAACAACATCACAATTAAAGACCATCCTTCTTCTTGATCACCCCATAATCCATATCAAATGCCCAAATACAAAGAAGCATCAGCACCCAATTGCAAAATGATTAAAGCACCATTTGATCGGGAGACCACCTTCATCCATGTGCTTATATCAGATGGGTGAGGTATATGTCAGATCTTCAGCTAGTGGGAGGCTGGCTGGCTGGCTGTCATCGATAGGAGAAAATTTCTCTCCTATCGGGTTGCCCATTTGGTGGGTAATAGTTCCCACGACATCCATTCTATCCCATCCACGGATCCCTAGTTCCCGCTGACATTGAGTCACCATGAACAGAGAGCTCTATCTTGGTGGAGCACTTTGAGCCTGAGTAAGTGTTTACCTGTTTTTATTCTTATTCCTAGACCTACAAAGCAACAAGCAACAAAAATTCAAGTTGAATTGAAATTACAACTGTATACCTCTTTTTATTCTTATTCCTAGACCTACAAAGCAACAAGCAACAAAAATTCAAGTTGAATTGAAATTCCTGAAAATGAAGGAATGCCAAGGCCAAGGAAGGCAAAGATTAGTGGCTTGAACACCGCCTTCATTGCTTTCTGCCCGCTGGGCATAAAGTGGGCCATGATTCCGCGGGCAGAAAGTGGGCCCCAGACACCACACGATTCCTCTTACATGGCCGAACCCCTGCCTCATATATACAAGGATCCATTGATTTTACTAATTTCCTGTATTGTATCTCCATCTTTATATTTTTATATCTTTACAAAAAGAGGAGTGCACTTTTGAAAAGGTCAACGAGTTTTGAACATTGTATCCTTCAACAAAAAAAACTTAAGCTTCTGATAGACAAACTTTTCCTTGTAATAGGTCCACTTTACCTTCTCATTGTTTGGTGTCTGGAAAGTTTGTGTGTGTGTATATATATATATATAGAATCTGTGTGACCGGATACAGATCTAAGGTTAGTGTTTTTGTGGATTGGATTGGGATTTATGTAAGAACCACTAGACATCTAATAGGCTTACTTTCCCTTCTAATAAGTCAACTTTACCTTCCCCTTTTTGGTGTTTTAGAAGGATACTTCCACAATGCTCATCTATAAGGACATGCTGACAAACAGTCTCAACTAAATATTGGGCTTCAGTACAAAGCTAACTACCATCCACTGACATCATCATGACAAATAGGTCTTCAGCTTGTACAGTCTTCATTTAGAAAGATTAATATTAAATTGAAAATGTAAACTCCACTAAGATGAATCAGAGGCAGGCATGGGCCTCGTGATCTCAACTAAATATTGGGCTTCAGTACAAAGCTAACTACCATCCACTGTCATCATCATGACAAATAGGTCTTCAGCTTGTACAGTTTTCATTTAGAAAGATTAATATTAAATTGAAAATGTAAACTCCACTAAGATGAATCAGAGGCAGCCATAGGCCTCGTGATCCCATTTGTTCCCACGCTAGATTTTGGCGACAATAGCTGATAATGAGGCTACGAGGTTATCAATAATCCATGCATCCATGCATGCATCACAATACTAAAATATCATAAATTCGCCATATAGCTGATAATGAGGCTACGAGGTTATCAATAATCCATGCATCCATGCATGCATCACAATACTAGAATATCATAAAGTCGCCATATGCGTTATATCCACGATGCCACAAGCCTAACTCTAACCAGTACCTCCTTGAAGCTTTGAAAATAATTTAAAACCAGTAATGAATATATCACCAAGGGAGATACAGGAAACATTCACAAGTGTCGTCTCTAGTCCCTAGTGCCTACTAGATTCAGCAGCTTTTGAATTTTTATTCTGCCAAATAGGCAGGTCGTCTTTCCTCGAAGTAGAAGTAGAGATGATTTTGAAGCATAACTATGATTTCTATAAATGATTTTCCCTATATCCGTTAATAGAAAAAACTTTTGAAAGCATCTAATAAGAGAAGAGAATATCTTCCTTCAAAGAAGGAATTGATTTTCCATCTGTCCATTAATAGAAAAAACTTTTAAAAGCATCTAGTAAGAGAAAATAATATCTCCCTTCAAAGAAGAATTTATTTTCCATATATCCATCAATAAAAAAAACTTTTGAAAGCATATAACAAGAGAAGAGAATATCTCCCTTCAAAGAAGGAATTACTTAGTGTAAACATGCAAAGGCTTTTCCTCAAATAAAAACCTGTCTTCATTAACCCCTAAAGTGATTTTTTACTTCTTGCCACGGTCAATATGTTTGAAGCCCGGGATTTATATTATAAGATGGATTTCAAATTTTAATCAAAGGGCAATTCCAAGGCTATTTTGATCAGGTTCTAGTCAGCTCTTCTAATATTTCCCTTGCACTTTGGGCCAAACAAATGTGGAGGAATGACCAAATGGGACTGTTTGACCGTGTTCACCGCTCTCGTATTTGCCTTATTTGTAGTGTGACCCTTCTGGCTATTGCAGCTAATCTTGGAATAGGAACTTGTCAATGCAGGTTCAAATAGGGCTTCACTTTTAGGTACACCTAAACTTTGTACACTATCTGCAGAAAATCAAGACTGAAAGACCTCTAGGAGTTACACCAAGAGTCATTGTTGGATCTGCAGAGTAAAGTAGGTTGAAGTTTTGAACTACTGTGGGAGCTGAGTTGGTTTCGAGTTAATGAATGCTCTCACAAAATTCCCGAGTCCTCTCAGGACTGAGTGATAGGAAAGCAGCAACTAAATGCTAAAGCAAAATTCCAGAAAGGCAGAACGAATTCTACTGACCTATCTCTAGTTAATTAGAGATTTTAATTTCTATGTATAATAAAAATCACAAAATGGTGTGCGGTTGTGCGGAGAGAGGGGGGAGAGAGATCCTACTTTATGCTAGTTGTCGGCAGCTGACCGAGCTGGAGTAAGTTTGGCCACTAACCATGTCCATGGTTGCCTCTATGTTGCAAATAAAAACTCTGAGCGGTGTCACGTGTGCCAAATTTGAACTTTAGTCATCAGTGACGTCATTTCATGTGATCCTATATGTCCAAATTATGCAAATTTGAACTTTAGTCATCAGTGACGTCATTTCATGTGATCCTATATGTCCAAATTATGCTGTAAAGTCATGTCATGTTATTCTTTATGTCAAATTTATGCTGAAGTCATCTACCCTCGAAAATTACCCAGTAAAATCTCTCCTATAAAACTTGTTTTGGACTATGGTAATCTAAGATTTGATATAGGTTGCTTTTTGCATAGGAGTATTCAATAATTTTTTTACAAATAAAAAATACTGCTATATTGTACTATGATAGCTTACTTTTTTTTAACATACACGTCCCTGAAACTCCTTACTATATAACCTTTTTGAAAGGACTTTGTGATGTCTAATGTTTGCATTATATTTCTAGATTTTCAATGGCAGAAGATATGCCATGTTTGTGCTCAGAGTATTGTTTATGTGCGGAGAAACAATTTTTTTTTTTTTTATCACTTATTCGGTACCTCTCTTGTCAGATCGATGTTCACTCCAGCTTTACGACAAGTAGATGCTTCTTCATTGCAAGGAAGGATGGATCCAGGACGGATTTTTCGTACTTGAAATGCTTGAAACACCTTCTTCATGAGAAGTTTCCGAACTCGGCACAGGCCTTTATCGACAAGTATTTCTCTCGTTAGGAGATTATGTAATTGCCATGACAATATACTCCTTTGCAGAATGAAGGCATATTATTACTCAACTCATTTTTGACAATTGCCAGAAGGTGTTTTCACGTTGTACTAAGTCCCGTTCAGGTCGAAGTACCTTCTTTCAAGTTTCATTTCTGGTAGACATTAAAGTTTTTCTGAGTATGATATTTGCCAATTTATCTTCTTATCTCTGTGACAATGCAATCCAGTTCGTGTAAAATTTGTAGTTGTTTGCAGTGGATTCTATATGGCTAATGAATGTGCTAGGTCTACTTTTTCACCTAGTTTGAGGTTTTTCCTATAGGTAGACTTTCTAGCCTTTGGGGTTTGTTTAATGTCATTATATACTGTAGAACAAATTCACTCATATTCTCTTCCACAAAGAAATCTGTTTTAATCTGAATGTATAGCGAATTTTGAGTCATACAAAGCTATAAGATAATTGAGAGAGGACATTTCTGGTTGATTGAGTATATCTTGGATACTATCCTTTAAAATGTCGAGTTGTTAACCAAACAGAACAGAGGATGAGGTGGTCTCTTAGTTGTAACTTATCGTCTTGCTTTCTATAATTGTTTCTAGGAATATAGATGCAACTGAAGAGACAAGTGGTTAGCATTGCGAGTAATAGCTAAGGTGGTTTTTTGTTCATCTTACCTGTTGGTCGACTGTAGCAAGGTAATGTAGAGGCGATATACTGACTCTTGAATCAAAGCCCACCCAGGGACTTTGAAGTATAAATCTTCAGAATGAAGCTGGTTTGGTTTTGTGAGAAACCTTATGCGTAGCGATATAATGAATATGAATTTAGAAAAGTATTTCATTAATTCCTGTTTTTCCCATCACAGGCTCTTAAAGCCTCTAGACAATAGCATATGGAAACTGCGGGGATGTATTATGCGTTGTCCTTGGGCTTTAACCTTGGGTAATGGTAAACCCTAAAAGTTGCAGGGAACAGATCTCTTGCTCACGATATGAGATAAATTTATTGGCACCGTTGCATTCTTTCTAGAAGAGATGTATTCTTCCAACCGCAAATCCGCAAGCTTGAATAAATGTTGTTAGTTTCTTTTATATGTACTGATTGTATATATGCATATTCTTATCCAATTCTGTAATCATATTCCCGAAATGCTAATGCAAGTAGCCTCTAGTTTATTGATCGTATCACCTCATGTTCATTCCTGTGTTCTGTAATCATATGTCAAATTGTCAATGTAGATAGCTTATTGATCGTATCAGTTTATATTCACTTCTGTAGGCACTCTCAATCTACTCTTAGTTCAGAAACCATCTGAACTCTCTTAGCACATATATTTGATATGATAAGCCTTGTACCGAAAAATTAAGTGGAGCTCTATCTATTTGAGATTGATCGGTAGAAGTAGGTTTCGCTAAGACTCGGAACAAGCTCATTCTACGCAGATTTTGAAAAGGCTCTCATGACATCCTTGGGACGACAAATTTATGGTTGCACCTTGACATATACTCAAAGGGTAAATCCACGAGACTGAATAAATGCTGCTAGTTTTGTTTATAATCACATGCCAGACATGTCACTGCAATATAGCGTAGTTTATTGGTCATAACTTTCTATTCACTCGTATATGCTCGCAATCTAGTTTAGCAAACCATCTGAGTTTGTAGTAGTACATATATTGATTTGAGAATCCTTGTACCACAGATTAGGTGGAGTTATCTGTTTGAGCTTGATTACGAGAAATAGGTTTCCTCAGAGCAAGTCTCATTTTACACGCAGGCTTTCATGGCATGCCTTTGGAAATTATCAAATCGAAAACTTTGGTTATGTTTTGAACAGAGCTATTCTACTTTTAGCCTGCCATCATTTCTATATCTCAAGGCATAACATAGCGTGACATAAAAATCGAGATAATGTTTGTAATAGATGGATTTATTTTTTATTGATCTTAATATTTGCGCCAAATTAAAACCACTTCAACGCAATATGTGCTTACGGGATATAAAATCGCAATTTCGCATCTAGAGAACAAAATTCAGCTTTCCCGTGGACACCCAATGCAAGATGTTTGGCCTCTTACTGTGTTCTTTCCTGACATCAATTAATGGCATAACCCGTAAAGTCCAAAATATCTGATGAACATGATTTGCATCTTTAACAATTAGAGTAATTATCTCACCTTTTCCCAGAGCTGCCGATTAGCAGCAGAATTTCGACGTTCTTTCAAAGTTTCATATGATTATTAATAAAGGGAGAGAAAATAGATACCTTGTACATGCTACCTCTCTACAAATTTGCATGCAAAACCACCTTATAATATCTCTGTCCATACTTCTGTGTATGCCAAACCACATATACATCTGTTAACCATTCTGCTGTTGTTCTCCCTATTTAATCTGTATTCTGTATTGTGAAGAAGTGAATATTAAATTGTGAGAGCTGAAAGATTGAATAGAATGGATTAAATTGTTACTCTGCGAAAGTTTAATTAAAACGAGGGAAAAGAACCTTCGGGTACAACTCACATGCACAGCAATCAAGCCAACATTGATTGGAGCCTGACGTTTTCCACATTTAATCTGTATTGTGAAGAAGTGATTTGCACATTATATTCGTATTCATATTAACTGGTAAAGACCATAGAACAGAATATGACGGGGTGGAGATGGAGGTCTGAGAAACATACCTTATCTTGTCATTGGACATTTGCGTCCTTTGTTCTATGCATTTTTCGGAAATATATTGAATTGATGTTAACAAGTCTGCCTCCCTGTGTCAGCTTCAATTGACGACAACGACCTATATTAGCTTTCCTCCGGCTGATTATACTAGATCTCATATTTCCATTTAGATTGAACTGTCGCAAGAAGCAATTTATAGGGCCATATGGATGGAACTGTCGCATGAAACAATTTATAGGGCCATATTGATGGAACTGGCCTATGCACCATTTACATGTCAAGGAAGAAAGAAGACGGACGACAAAAAGCCCAGGTGATGGATCTTGCTGCTGCTGCTCGTGGACCACTTACAAAATACAATGCAGTTTGGTTTGAATGTTTGAAAACGAAGCCCAAACGTAATGCTCCGTCTTCTCTTTCTATTATAACTTTGATATTTTGTACCCTGGTTCATTTTTTCTTTTGAAGCTAAATCCATATAAATATAAAATACAGGGACAGTATTCTTGATGTGACACACATTCATCATTCTGGACAGAAACGCACTTTTTTCGCTTATTGGGAAGGCGAGTGAATGGTGACTGGTGTGAGGACATAAAATGAACATTTTCTAGTGTACATTTTCACTACCTTGGAGAGAACCCCAGAGCATTCAAACAAATAAGATCCTTTACAGGCCTTAATTCCATAGAGAGTGGAGAGGAAATTACGGTTTACCGGGTGATAAGACGGCTTTTACTGGGAATAGTTCAGATAGATAACAACTCCCTTGTTAGACTTACTATAGCCTACCATTCAGTGAGTTCTGCCTCTGCTTTCTTGAGATGGTCCAAAAACTCCATTTATTGAGTTCTGCCTCTGGTTTCTTGAGATGGTCTAAAAAATTCTGTGTGCTTGTGTCAGTATCTTCAATACTTTAGCATATCTGGTGTAAGAGGGCGAGTGGATAGATGGTGATAAAAATGTAGTCCACCAAGATGGGTGGTGAACAAATGATGGTTTGCTGTGATGGTTATAAAATTACACGCTTATGAAAGGCGTAATCTTAGAAACGGGGATGTTACACAAAACCACACGAGTGGTGAGGAGGTGAAAATTAGACAGTGGTTACGTGTTGCAGATTTGAATGCACATGTGAAGGCTATACGATTACACACTCACGAAAATGGGTTATTTTAGAAACGGTGGATGTTACACAAAACCACCCTAACAGAACAAAACAATGGGTCGGGAGGAGGTGAAAGTAGGACAAATAGTGGCTTTGTGTTGCATGTATGAATGCACACCATTGAGTTGTGATAAGAAGTTGTCGAATGGTGATTTGTGTAACGGTTGTATGAGCAGACCCTTGAAAAGCGTGGGTGGTTCACACCTGTGAAGGTCATATGCAATTACACAGTTATGAAAAGGAGTAATTTTAGAAACGGTGGATGTTACACAGAACAACCCTAACATGTCAGAATAATGGGTGGTGAGGAGGTGGAAGTAACGCAAATAGTGGTTTCGTGTTCCATGTATGAGAGAAGGTTGAAGTTATAGAATGGTGATTTTGTGGAACGGTTGTATGAATGCAGACCCTTGAAAAGCGTGGGTACTGAGAAGATGACAGTTACGCAAATGGTGAGCGTGGTGTTTCTCTGTGAAAGTTGTGTGATCTCACAAAATCATGGGTGCTGAGAAGGTGACAGTTAACGCAAATGGTGAGCGTGGTGCTTATCTGCGAAAATGTGTGATCTCACAAATTAATTTCATTTAAAATTTTGCATTAGTTCGCTTTATTTTAATAAAAAAAGCTATGTCTAGAGTAATTTTGTTGGTTGAAATTTTAGGTTTTGTTAGAAATTTTGACAATAAACTGGTCGATCGCTAAACTTAGCAACTAGCAACTCAGGATAATTTGAGATCATGTGTATTGCGGCTGGATTTTCGAGATATGTTGATAAATATAGCCTTAACGCACGCAAATTACTACATTAAGTTTTAATATGGTATTCAGTACTACATAATTTAACATTGCCTTTTGTTTTGAGTAGTTTAAAGATAGCATATGGTTTTAGCATTTGATATGACCGAAACATATATGGTGTTTTATATAACGTGTGCTATATCATGGTATCATGGTGTTATATTGAAAGCGCATGATGAAAATATATAAGATTGAGAGGCAAAGCTCTCTCAAAGCAAATATATATGAGCATATTTCAATATATATATAAAGTCATTCAACGAGGGGTAGAGTATGACATTTTTAGTGTGTGTTAAGTGAATACATTTAAGGATCTAGTCTGTTTAAGTGAATAATTTTTTAATAAAATATATCAAGAGGATAATTTATGGGTATGTGACTCAATTATATTGAAGAAAGGGGAAAGTTTAGTGAATAACTTTTAATAAAATATAATAATGAGGATTACTTTAAATGCATCATTGTTGGGTCATTCAATTATATTGAGTGAATAAATTAAAAAAAAAAATATCAAGAGCATCATTAGTTAATTTATGGGTAAGTGGTTGAAAGTCCACGTTAACTTTTTAATAAAATATAATAATGAGGTTAGTTTAAATGCACACAAAGGATACGAGAACATTGTTGGGTCATTCAATTATATTGAGTGGAAGGGTGGAACATATGACAACAATGTCACGTCACTCAAGTGGGACAATGGGACAATGTCACGTCACAAGTGGTATGGTTGGAATAGGAGTTGTTTCTAGTCCGATTTTTTGGATTTTCCGATGTTGGAATCTGTGAAAAAATTTGAGGTGAAGTCTTGTGAAATCTTGATTTGTATTATTTAAACTAGTTTTTTGACTATATATATGGATTCAACACCCTAGAAAAGCCTTAGGGCACTTCAATTGCACAGAAATTACCTATCAAACTTGTGATTTCAATAAATTCCTGCTGGATTTTAGAGAAATTTGACCGGAAAACCCACCGTAAAAGCTTCGAAAAAGTTGCACTAAAGACAACTCCGTTGGAATATATGAGAATATTGTTATGTCCCTAAGTGAGATGGTTGGAATATATGAGAATATTGCCAAGTAGTTGGAATATATGAGAATATTGCTAAGTCATTTTATGGAGGGGAGGAGAGGTTATGCAATATTTCTGTGGAGGGGAGGAGAGGTTATGTAATATTTTGTTTATGGAGGGGAGGAGAGGTTATGTAATATTTTGTTTAAAGAAATTATCTCTACGATGAAATTCTAGCATATGGTTTCAATAAGCACATGAGAGATTTGTATTTTGTGATTGTATCGTAGTACTTTAATCTATAAAACAATAATGATTAATAATGACTATTGAATGCACAAGTACTATAAGAACTCAAACAACATTTGATTTCACCAATAAACATTATAAATAGGGCTCTAAGTATATTTATAATATAATACAGTCGATTTAATCACGTTATAAATAGGGCTTATTAAACATTTGATTAGTATACTTATAAAATCCACAGATACAAATAACACAAATGTAGTTTCTAGGCTTACAAGCTATAGCTATTCCCTTTTTGCCACAAATCACACTAGTAGAACTTGTTGCTACCTCACAATATTATTTTGCTCATGTTGCCTTAATCCCTAATTAACCACCATGTTAATTTCTTCCTTAGCTCCTTAGCTAGTTGCAGTGTCAGAGCCCTAAGTAAGGCCCCCCTAGGCCATTTATTTCCTTGAATTTGAACCTATCCCAGTTTGTTGAAGTTAGAATTCAACTTCAGGGAACTCGCTACCATTTTCTACTACAAACAACCAACCACTATTTTTTCTAGTACTTGCTACCTCAGAAACTATGTTCCATTTCTTGCTTGCCTCGAAAAGATGGTCTAATAACTCAAAATGATTAATTTTAGCCCTCCCTACCTCAAAAACTAGGATTCAACTCGTGCTTGCCTTGGAAAGATGGTTTGTTACTTTAGAAGGATTAATTCCATCCTTGTTGCCTCATAATCTAAGATTCGAACCCTTGCTCACCTCAGAAAGACAACCAAAAAGATCGAAGGATTGGCGAGGGTGGAATCTTTTTCCATTAAAAAAGAGGGTGGAATCTTTCTCCATTAAAACCACTAAGAGAAAAGGGGTCTTAAAGACCTTCTAAGAACCTCCCTTCCATGATGATCATAATTATTCTCCCCACTTCTAAGAACCTCCCTTCCATGATGATCATAATTATTCTCCTCACTTCTAGAGATTCATTTTGGGGTTTTTCCCTTCTAAATTCAAATTTGAGTGACATGAAAGTTTACGTCCATTTACCTTGATTTAATTTTATTATCTAATGTTACTTAAGTAGCATAACACAATAATTCCCCATTTTGAATTTATTATAGCCTTCGGGGTTAGATAGACAATTAATTTGAAGAGGACATTACAGTCCCCCCTTCTCGACATTGCTTATCCTCAAGAAATTTTAGATTTGAGTGCTTCAAAATCTATTCTCCTTCCCATGTGATATCCCTAGGGATATCTTTTCACTTGAGAAGGTATTCTAAGATCATCCTACCCTTTAATCTCCTCTCTTAGACAACCATGATGGCTTTTGGAATCAATACTAAATGCCCCTCCTTGTCCAAAGGAGGTAGCTCAACTAAAGTAGTAACCTATTGACTTGCTTCCTTCTCAAGGCATGATACATGGAAGACATTTTGGATTTTGCTTGCCTCTAGCAACTCCAACTCCTAAGTTACTTCAATTCATCTTATTATTTTGCAAACGCCTATAAAATCTTGGTTTTTTGTCTTTATGAACCACTTTTCTTGAGTGAACATTGTCTATATGGATGCAATATTAGGAAAACTAAATCTCCCAACTCACTCTACTTTGTGCCTGTGTGCATACACCTTTTGTTGGTTCTGGGTGGCCCATAGATTCTCCTAAAGGACCTTAAGGATGTCCAAGCTCTTCTGTATCCAATCAGATCCAATCTTTGGCTTTTGGAGCCTTGCTACCCCAAATGCCAAATTGATAAATGTTGGGGCATTGCACCCATACAATGCCTTGAATGGGGGCATTCCAATAGATAGATGATAAGCAGTGTCATGGCAGTTCTTCTTGAGATGATCCATGCCTTGTGATGTTCAAACTCATAATTATGCATATACCCTCAATATATTTATTCACAATCTTTGTTTGGCCATTTGTTTGAGGGCGATAACTAGTATTAGGGGTCAATTTTGTGCTCACCAATTTGAACAACTCTTGCCAAAATGCATTGATAAACTTGATAACCTTGAACGCTTATTATATTTTTGGGTAACCTGTAGAGTCCAAACACCTCCTTGAAGAACAATTACGCTACTTGTGTTGTCTTATAATTTGTTGAAGTCACAAAGAAATGTGCAAACTTGGTTACCTTGTCAACTATCACGTGGATGTGTAACCTGTAGAGTCTAAACACCTCCTTGAAGAACAATTACGCTATTTGTGTTGTCTTATAATTTGTTGAAGTCACAAAGAAATGTGCAAACTTGGTTACCTCGTCAACTATCATGTGGATGTGATCCTTGCCTTATGCTTTGGGCACACCTATGATATGGTCTGTCGATATGCTCTCCCACTTCCGCTCTGGAATTTGCAAGGGTTGTAGCAATCTTGCAAGGTGAATATGCCTGGTCTTGTTCTATTAATAAGTCATGTACTCCTTTATGTGCCTCAAGACATCATCCTTGAGGCCTTTCCAAGATAACCTTTCTCTAATATGCTTGTAAGTTTTGAAGAACCCTTGGTGTCCCAATAGTGGTGTGACATGTGGTCTTCATGATCTCCTTGAGTGTGGATTTAGGAACCAAATATAACCTGCTTTTATAGAAAATGACCCCATCATCTATACTATGGTCTGTCGATATGCTCTCCCACTTCCGCTCTGGAATTGGCAAGGGTTGTAGCAATCTTGCAAGGTGAATATGCCTGGTCTTGTTCTATTAATAAGTCATGTACTCCTTTACGTGCCTCAACACATCATCCGTGAGGCCTTTCCAAGATAACCTTTCTCTAATATGCTTGTAAGTTTTGAAGAACCCTTGGTGTCCCACTAGTGGTGTGACATGTGGTCTTCATGATCTCCTTGAGTGTGGATTTAGGAACCAAATATAACCCGCTTTTATAGAAAATGACCCCATCATCTATACTATGTATGTTATCTTAGATGATATTGTCCATTAACTCACAAGCAAACTTATTTTTGGAATATTCCATTGAGAGGTGGGATTTCCAATACCCTATGATCTACATGAGTGAACAAGCAAACTTGTTTTTGGAATATTCTACTGAGAGGTGGGCTTCCCAATATCCTGTGATCTACATGAGTGAACAAGCGATTGGTTCCTCGAAAATGCATCATCAACAATGTTCTTCTTGCCCTTCATGCTCTCAATATCAAAATCATCAGCCTGAATATTACTTGCCCATTTATGTTGCCTTTCATTCAAGTCCTTTTGCTCCAGCAAGTGCCAGAAGCTATTGTGATATGTCATGACTACAAAGTCTACCAAGTATTATTTGAACTTCATTAAAGCATGCATAATGGCGAGCATCTCTTTGTCGTAAATGGACTCCAGTGTCTCTGGATCTCTAGTTTATGACTTTTGATTGCTATCAAGTGGTTATTTTGCATCAACACAACTCTTATCCGCTCACTCGAAGCATCACACTCTAATTAGAAGCCCTGGAAAAAGACAGGAAGTGCCAACACTAGTGATGAGCTTATCATCTCTGAGTTTGTTAAATGCCCTCTCAGACTCTTTTGTCCACCCGACACCTCATTCTTCATCAAGTTTGCTTGTGGTGCACCTAACAAGAGAATCCCTTAATGAATCACCTATAATAGCTACGAATCCCAAAGAATCCCTACATCTCAATAAGGTTCTTGGATGTGGGCCAATCCATTGTGGCTTGGATCTTCTCTTGATGTACATGTATCACATGTGCACTGATCGCGTGGCCCAAATAAAGGATCTTAGTCATCGTGAACTCACAGTTTGATGTCTTGACATAAAATTACTCTGCCTTCGTAATATCCAAAATATCATCCAAATGTCCTAAATGCTCCTCCGATGTTTTGTTGTATGTGAGGTCATAAAAGAATACCAATAATAATTGCCTCAACGTTTTGTTAAATAGGTGATTCTTGCATCACTTAAAGGAGGTCGGTGCATTGGTTAACCCAAATGGTATGACCAAGAATTGAAAATGCCCATAGTGTCACCTAAAAGCTATCTTATGCACATCTTGCTCTTGAACTTGGATCTAATGATACCCTAATCGAAGATCAATCATTGAGAAATACATTGTTGCATGCAACTCATCCAGTAGCTCATTGACCTTGGGAATGGAGTTTCTATTTTTTATGGTCTTCTTGTTGAAGACTTGGTAGTCAATGCACGTCCTTCAGGGGCCATCTTTTTTCTTCACCGAAACCACTAAGAGGTAAATGGACTCTAAGTCGGTTTGATGTGGCCCATGGTTAGTAGTTCCTTGATGGCTTTTTTTATCTCATCCTTGAATTTCTTCAAATGCTTTTAAGGTGTGGTGATCATTAGTTTGGCTCCTTCCTCTAGCTCTATAGTGTGCTCAAAACCCCTTTTAGGAGGTCTCATTGGGGGAATCTGTCCAAAAACTTGGTCATGGTTATTCAATAATAATTGAATATTTTCCTGATACTCTTGGTTGCTATCTGACAACTTATTACTCGTAATTAGACATTTTGTTATGCAAGTTATATCTCTATCCTTGAATATAGCTACCATTCTTTGATGTCCAGCCCGGCGTAGCGTTGGCCTAGACTTCGGGTGGGTGGAAGAAGGACCCAGAGGGCGCTTTCCTGTAATCAGGGAAGGAAAATGCATAATCTGACTTCAAACTCAGATAAATGATATAGTTCGAGGAGCACCATTGGACATACCCCTCAACACTATATTATTCCCATTTGACGCCCTGAATTCCATCGCGATTGCCTAGTAGTTCATTGAGATCTTCCCTAACTATGAGTATAACCATCGTACCCCCAATACAACATTGGTGTCTGTGAGATCTACTACATTAGAAGTGATTAGTGAATGTGTAATTGCCTAGTGTCATGTTCAAGTGTGGAATCCTCTGTGTGAATGTCATGTTATATCCATTAGCCACCATAATGTTAAAGCCCTCAAACTCTTCCATGGGAATACCTCTCTTTGCCACCAAGTCTACATTAATGAAGTTGTTATTTCCCCACCATTGACCAAAGTTATAACTCGTCCTTGTATGACCCTCCTAATCCTAAAGGTGTAGTATCTAGGGACTCCAGAAAGAGTGGCGATGGTACCACTCTTAATTCTCATACAAACACTCTCATCCCCTTTAGCTTCTTCATGGGATTGTGCATCATCTCAAATACTAGGCGCATTGATTAGCATTGGCATTATATCTTCTTCATTGTCGTTGTTTGGCATTGTCTCAATATAGTTGAACTTTCCTTTGCCCAAGCATATGTGACCAAGTTCCCATTGTTCCTTGCAACTGAAGCATATTGTTTTCCTTCTTGGCTCGCTCCATGTCTTGTCATCCAACCTATCCTTTCCAACCCACTCATTGAAATGGCCTCTTATCTCTATTATTTTGAGTGATGAGTGGTATGGAAATTTAGCTTTATATGCTCGATCTTCCATGTCTCATGTCCTAGTGATGGCATCTTGTAAGGTGGTGGGTTTGAAGGCCTCGACCCAACCACGCTATGGTTAAACCCTTTGTGAAGAGCATGATCAACCTCTATTTAGAAATGTTTGTCACCATAACAGTTACTTGATTAAATTTTGAAATTTAGATATTTGATGTTTTGACTTGCTTGAGTTGTGCTAACTCCCTAGTGCATCTCTGGATTCTTCATGTCAAACTAGTCTATCAATCTAGGGTGATTACTAGTACTAGGGGTCAATTTTGTGCCCACCAATTTGAACAACTCTTGCCAAAATGCACTGATAAACCTGATACCTTGATCACTTATTATATTTTTGGGCAATCTTTAGAGTCTAAACACCTCCTTGAAGAACAATTATGCTACTTGTGTTGTCTTATAATTCTTTGAAGTCACAAAGAAATGTGCAAACTTGGTTACATTGTCAACTATCACGTGGATGTAATCCTTGCCTTATGCCTTGGGCAAACCTGTGATATGGTCTGTTGATATGCCATCCCACATCTGCTATGGAATTGGTAAGGGTCGCAGCAATCTTGCAAGGTGAATAACCCTGGTCTTGTTCTATTAACGAGTCATGTACTCCTTTACGTGCCTCAACACATCATCCTTGAGGCCTTTCCAAGATAACCTTTCTCTAATCTGCCTATAAGTTTTGAAGAACCCTTGGTGACCTACTAGTGGTGTGACGTGTGTGGTTTTCATGATCTCTTTGAGTGTGGATTTAGGAACCAAATATAACTTGCTTCTATAGAAAATGACCCCATCATCTATACTATGTATGTTATCTTAGATGGGATTGTTTATTAACTCACAAGCACACTTTTTGGAATATTCTACTAAGAGGCGGGCTTTCCAATACCCTGTGATCTCCATGAGTGAACAAGCAATTGGTTTCATAAAAAATGCGTCAGCCACAATGTTCTTCTTGCCCTTCATGCACTCAATATCACAATCATAGCCTTGAATGCTACTTACCCATTTATGTTGCCTTTCATTCAAGTCCTTTTTCTCCAGGAAGTGCCTTTTTCTTCAGGAAGTGCCAGAAGCTATTTTGATATGTCATGACTACAAAGTCTACCAAGTATTATCTGGACTTCATTAAAGCATGCATAATGGCGAGCATCTCTTTGTCGTAAATGGACTAGAGCTTCTCTAGATCTATGGGTTTCAGACTTTCGAAGGCTATTAAGTCGTTATTTTGCATCAGCACAACTCTTATTCGCTCACTCGAAGCATCACACTCTAATTAGAAGCCCTGGAAAAAGACGAGAAGTGTCAACACTAGTGATGTGCTCATCACCTCTAAACTTGTTAAATGCCCTCTTGGACTCCTTTTTCCACCCGACGCCTCATTCTTCATCAAGTTTGTTAGTGGTGCATCTAACTAAGAGAATCCCTTAATGAATCACCTATAATAGCTACAAATCCCAAAGAATCCCTACAACTCGATAAGGTTCTTGGATGTAGGCCAATCCATTGTGGCTGGTATTTTCTCTTGATGTACATGTATCACATGCGCATCGATCGCGTGGCCCAAATAAAGGATCTTAGTCATCCTGAACTCACAATTTGATGTCTTGGCATAAAATCATTGTGCCTTCATAATATCCAAAATCTCATCCAAATGTCCTAAATGCTCCTCCCATGTTTTGTTGTATGCGAGGTCGTAAAAGAATAACAATAAGAATTTCCTCAATTTTTTGTTAAATATGTGATTCATGCATCACTAAAAGGAGGTCGGCGCATTGGTTAACCCAAATGGTATGACCAAGAATTCAAAATGCCCATGGTGTCACCTAAAAGCTATCTTATGCACATCTTGCTCTTGAACTGAGATCTAACGATACCCTAATTGAAGATAATCATTGAGAAATACATTGTTGCATGCAACTCATCTAGTAGCTCATTGACCTTGGGGATGGGGTTCCTATTTTTTATGGTCTTCTTGTTCAAGGCTTGGTAGTCAATGCAAATCCTTTAGTACCATATTTTTTCTTCACTAAAACCACTAAGAGGTAAATGGACTAATAGTGGGTTTGATGTGGCCCATGGTTAGTAGTTCCTTGATGGCCTTTTTTAATCTCATCCTTGATGGCCTTTTTTAATCTCATCCTTGAATTTCTTCAAATGCTTGTAAGGTGTGGTGATCACTGGCTTGGATCCTTCCTCTAGCTCTATAGTGTGCTCAAAACCCCTTTTAGGAGGTCTCATTGGGGGAATCCGTAAAAAAACTTGGTCATGCTTATTCAACAATAATTGAATATTTTCCTGACATTGTTGGTTGTTATCTGATAACTTATTAATCATAATTAGACATTTTGTTGTGCAAGTTATATCTTTATGCTTGAATATAACTACCATTATCTTAATTGATACAGTTCGAGGAGCACCATTGGACATACCCCTCAACACTACCTTATTCCCATTTGACGCCCTGAATTCCATCGTCATTACGCAGTGATTGAGGACTTCCCCAACTATGAGTATAACCATCGTACCCCCAATACAACATTGGTGTGTGTGATCTACTATATTCGAAGTGATCAGTAAATGTGTAATTTACTAGTGTCATGTTCAAGTGTGGAATCCTCTGTGTGCATGTCATGTTATATCCATTAGCCACAATAATGTTAAATCCCTCAAAATCTTCCATGGGAATACCTCTCTTTGCCACCAAGTCTACATCAATGAAGTTGTGATTTTCACCACCATTGACCAAAGTTATAACTCGTCTTTGTATGACCCCCTTAATCCTAAAGGTGTAGTATCTAGGGACTCCAAAAAGAGTGGTGAGAGTACCACCCTTAATTCTCATACAAGCGCTCTCATCCCCTTTAGCTTCCTCATGGGACTGCGTATCGTCTTAAATACTAGGCTCATTGATTGGTGTTGGCATTGTATCTTCTTCATTGTCGTTGTTTGACATTGTCTCAATATAGTTGAACTTTCCTTTTCCAAAGCATATGTGACCAGGGTCCCATTGTTCCTTGCAACTAAAGCATATTGTTTTCCTTCTCGGCTCGCTCCATGTCTTGTCATCCAACCTATCCTTTCCAACCCACTCATTGAAATGGCCTCTTATCTCTATTCTTTGGAGTGATGAGTGGTACGGAAATTTAGCTTTACATGCTACATCTTCCATGTCTCACGTCCTAGTGATGGCATCTTGTAAGGTGGTGGGTTTGAAGGCCTAGACCCAACCACACTATGGTTAAACCCTTTGTGAAGAGCTAATCTATTAATATAGTCCAAACACATGTTTTTAGGCTTACAAAATACAGTTTGGGTTGTACAAATAATAGTTGCAAGTGAAGCCCAAACACATGTTTTTAGGCTTACAAATTATAGCCATCCCCTTGTTGCCACAAAATCACACTATCAGACCTTGTTTCTACCCCACACTAATATTCTATCTATGTTTCCTTAATCCCTAGTCAACCGAGACCCTAACTTCTCCCTTAGCTCCTTGTTGTTTGCCAACTGTAGCCTTATATCCTTAGTAGGTTCCCTAGGCCACTTAATGCTTTGAATTTGACTCTATGCCAACTTGCTATAGGTTAGAATTCAACTTCAAGTAACCCACTACCCTTTGCTACCACATACAACCAACCACTACTCTTTTTCTCTAGCCCTTGTTACCTAGAAACTAGGTTCCATCCCCCATCTTAGAATGATGGTTTTATGCCTTAGAAGGATTAATTCCAGCGCTTTCTACCTCATAAACTAAGATTCCAACCCTTTCTTGTCTTAGAAATATGGTTTTTTTCCGCAAAAGGATAAATTTCAGTTTTGCTTGTCTCAGAAAGATAATCCTCTAGTCAAAATTTGGTCTTCTAACAAGAAAGATCAAAGGATTGGATTGGGTGGAAACTTTCATAACCAAAACCAATTAAAGAAAATGGATTTTAAAACCCAACAAGAGTCTTTAGCCCAAATTCAAGAAGAATAACAACCCATGATGATCATAATGACTCTCCCTTTTTTTTTATAGATTCTTTTTTGCGCTCTTTCCTCCTAAATTCAAATTTGAGTGACTTGGAAATTTCCTTCCATTTGCTCCAATTTAATTTATATTATTTAATGTTACCTTAGTAACATTAAATAATTATTCCTCTCTTTTGAATTCACGGTAGGCTATGGGGTTAGATAGGCTACTAAATCCTTCCTTGGATATAAGAAGACACGAAAAATAAAAAAAATATGAGAACATTGTGATGCCATTCAATATCTTTGATGTTGACTCTAGGATATTAACTCTGAAGAAAGGTGCTTAGGAGTGGCCATTTCCTCTTCCTTGATATGATGTCAAGTCACAGAAAAGGGGGTTATGGCTCCCACTATACTTAGTGCATTGCATGTGCTCTTAACACTTCATTGATCATGGCACGAAGCTGGCACAACGGTAAATGATAATTGAATATTGCAGGACGTATAGGAAGGTACACGAGGACTCAACATAATAATTTTATCATATTGGCATAGCTAGAGGAAAAAATTGATAGTATGGACCACAAGTTGATGGCTAAAACATTTTAAGTAGTCTCATTGTAGCCTTTTATTAAGTATATTTTTTGGTGAATTGTGGTTGAAATTAAGCAAATAAGTTTTTGAATTTTAAGTATATTTTTGGTCAATTTTGTTTGAAATCAAACAAAGAAGTGTTCGAATTGCAAGTTTAAGCTACACAATCCAAGTTCCCAAGTAAATTTTGAAGACATTGAATTCATTCTATACATTCAAAAATGTAATTTAAACAATTAAAAATTACAGGTGGGGTATATATATATAACCAATACAATTTAATCTTAATTAGATATCTATTATGCCTTCAAAGAAATCAAATATATTGTGTCTGAGAGTGTTCAGTCAAAATTTTCACTCTAAAGAGGTTTTCACCTAAAGGGATTTGATCCCGGAGAGTATTTAGTCAAAATTTTCACTCTAAAAGAGGTTTTTACCTAAAGGGATTTGATCCCTCCCGACTCTTGCTAACTCTTGCTAAAGGCTCTCATCAGTTTGGAACAACTCATAGATATAACATTTACATGAATTTGCACTTCAACCTTACAATTTAGACTTAGATACATCATTCTAGTGTATCTTTAATGATTTTGGATTTCACTTTTTGTTTTTCGTTCATCACAAATGAAAAAAAGGGGAAATGATTTGCCACAAATTTATGAATTTTTTTATTATAAAGGTGTCATGTGATGAAAATGAATGAATATCCTATGGAATGAAATGGGATAAAACTTGATTAAGAGAAATAAGGGGTACAATAAGATTGATGTGTTAAAAACACTGCCCCCAAAAGTTAAATTCTTGTGTCTTTTGGGGTGAGATGTGGGGAGAGCGAGGCCAAGGGTGGTGTTTCAAAAAAACCGACATGAAAAATATATTTAGGAGTATTCATTTAAAACCTTGTTGTCCAAGAGTCGTGAGAAAACACTTTTAGAGGAGGTTTTTAGAAACCCCTACCCCACCCCACCAAAGTTCAATTTTCATGACTTTCGGAGGGGTTTCAAACACTGCCCCTAAATCCTTAAAAAAAAATTAGAGATGGTTTTGGAAAGACCACCACAAGCCTAGACCACCCCTAAAGTTCATTTTTGTAGTAGTGTTTGTTGGTGGCAGATGTGTGGTATGTTTCAGGCATGATCACGAATTTGATTAGAGTGGCTAGCTTGGAGGACAAGGGTTACATCATGACCTTTAACAAGGGAAAGTATACATCTAACCTAAGAATTCCAGAACGATCAAACAGATAGGAGTCAAAACAGGAAACGTGTTCAGACTACAGTTTGAAATAGGGCAAGCACTAGTAAATTACAACCGAGGGTTTAGGTATATGGCATAGTAGGATGACCCATATTCACCATGTAGCGCTTAAGCTGCCAGAGTTCAGGGTCAAGCAAAATGAGGTGTGTAAGGTTTGTGCACTGAGTAAATATGCCAAGGCCAACCTTTTGAGTAACAACACTAGGCCCAAAGGCATTTTTGAACATGATATACAAACATATGTGGGCCCATGTCAGTGGTATAATTAAGTGGGTACCATTACTATGTGACTTTCATAGATGAATTCTCTAGGAAGATGTAACACACCGCCTCATAATCCTACCCCAAACATAGGTTAGAAGGAGGTGCTCACTATGATGACCCAAGATCTAAAGTAGCGTTATAGAGATGGGGTCTAAAAATTTCGAGCTTTTTCGACTTATTAAAAACCTTAAACAGACAACAAAATTGCATTCATCTCGTCGAGATAGTTTTGGTGATATAAATTTTGTCTCGATTGGATCTCTAAATCAAAAGATATGACCACTTAAAGTTATCGTCGCATCGTCAATTTGCCATGTGGCACCCATGTGGTCAACACGTGGTTGTCCCAGTGAGCATACTCATTGCCACTTGGAATTAATGTATTAGTTGTCGACACGTCCACGTCCTACTAACATGTCACAACCCATAAGTTGTCGACCCATTCATGGGTTGCATGGTCCACATTATCACATATGTCAGACATCAAAGGTGAGCAGGGGTAGACCCCTTGAAAGTCATGTCACCTTGGAGCTAATCTTCTCATAGGTTTCTTTTCACCTGCTAAGTCATTTTCTCTAAGAAGGGTTCTCCCCAATATCAATTTCCTCCATGGAGCACTTTGTCTGAGAAACTCTACCGCCAATGCCATTGCGACCTCACCTCAGACGTTACTATCTCAGGGGAAGCCCATGGCCACGGGAAACATTTTCACTGAGGAGTTTCTTCTAAGGAGTTTCCTCCAAGGACCATTTTCTCCAAGAATCCCTTCTTCGTCACGAATGTTTCTTCCAAGGGGTTTCCTTCCGCAGAGTTTCGTTCGAGAAGAGTTCTCGCCAAAAAATAGTACTGTTGAGAATCCCTCCTAGTTTATCCATTTCCTCTCAGGGTTTTCTTCCAAGGTCCATTTCTTTCTAAAAGAGTTCCACGTCTATGATCCAACGATCCATCGTGATGATTTTCATCCTATAGTATGTGGGGGCTTGACTCCCCTCCGCTGACATCACGAGGACAGGGTTTTGACAAGGTTAATCCTCTCTGCGGACAAAGACGATCCCTTTAGCCCAATGAGTGGGTCTAGCAACATAAGTGACAATCAACTAGGCAACTTCCTAGATTATAATTGAAAAGTAGAACGAGAGAGATGACCTACCTCGCTTTGATGTTATTTCAATTTCCTTTGTTGAGATCCTCGAACCACTTGTGTCACAGACTTGTTCTTGCTTATTTCAATGCTTGTGTACCTATACAAGTGATCAAGAGACAACAAAGCATGCCAAAACCAATAGCAAATCCAATAATTGTTGATCAGTGCTCGTCATTAATGCTAACCCAAGCAGCAACCATGGGCTACCTTGATCTTGCATGGGAATTTTGACTTGACAACTCATTATTTTGCATCAAGGATCTTCTAGATAGATTCTACTCATCGAGATGTTTCCGTTGATATATGGTATGCCTCCTAGTTCTTCACGTTTTGATAGTTATTTGCGTTTGAAGTCGAAAACCCCCATTAGTGGGCTAAAACCCCAGGGGTAGGGACATGACACCTTATTCACCAACAATTGTCAATATATGATAGGGATTCTCACAATAATTTCACCACACATGAGTTGAATAACTTGAAAATCCAAAGATAGTAAACCAATCATTGACTCTACACTCGGGTAGGCCCATATGCACTAAGCCAATCATTGATTTCAAAATTTTAGTGGAATTAAAAAAATTCTATATAAATATTAATAAGGGGTAGGAATTAATTAAATTAAGGATATTTATTATTATTAAAGTAATAAGTATTAAGAGTTTTATTAAAGCTATTTTTTAAAGTATTTAGTATTTATTAAGAATCACTAAGTTATTAAAATATGAGACCTTTGGATTACATGGCACATTTAAAGTAAATTCCTAAATTCCTAATATGCCTCCCTAACGTCTACCTCCTAAAATTCTCTAACGTTCATAATATGAAGCCCCTCCTAGCTCTATAAAAGGAGACTCGTTTTCCCCTAAACGTGTGTGCTTTTAAAATGCAAAATCTTTAGAATAATGCTCTGAAATTTTTCGATCCCCTAAAGGATATGTTATGAAACCAGCTCAAGAAAAGATAGAAAAGATAGATCAACGACTTAGACTTCAGCCTCTTCGAGGGGGCAACCTCCTTTACATTACATAAATGAACAATTCTTGGATGATACAAATGAAAAGACCTCCTTTCTATATATAAGAGTCTAAGGGTCATAAACTAACCAGAGCCGACATAACAATAATAATGTTAAGGGCACAATAATAATAATAGTGGCTTCTATGGGGCACAATAGTAACAATATGGGCACTACATGGGTACATCAATATAATAAGTGGTTTGTACTAATAACAATAAGGGGTGACACTAGTAGTATAGGGGCCTAACAGGATATAACGCAGATATCTTAGGTTTAAGGTTTGTTTGATTTTGATGGGATCATATTGCAAGAAGCAGCGAGTAAAAGGTTAATGCAGAAACTACAAGAGGCAATAGTACATGCATGATAATAGCATTGGTGTTTGGCTTAAAAGGACAACAACGTAAGGAATATCATATTGTTTTAGGCCGCTCGGATTTTGATGATAAAGTCTAGTATATACACCTACAAAAGTCTCAGACCTGTAATTTGAAAGGTTGTAAGGTTACATAAAAGAACAAAATTAGAAAGACGTATTGAACCTCCATTTGGGAGACTTGTTCAGTGATCACAACAACAATCCTACAATACTTTAAAACAAATCAAACTCTTTTTATCTGGGCAACAAACATGAATGACTACTCTCTCTAAGACTATATTACAGTGAATCCTACAACAAGAATTGAAGACAGTGCACTGTTTAAAACAGTGACGGTATTGTTTACTACTAAAGTATTGTGCATAAATTTTGGAGCAATCACAACCTTGGCAATTTGACTACATCAAGGATAGAAGGATCTGTTTTCATCTTAGTGTGTGGCTCATTTTCTCATCTGCATCATTCAGACATTGATATCATCATCTACTATAGTGAAGGTTTGAAGTAGCAATAGTGTATGACTTCACTTCTTGCAGTAGTTATTAAAGGCATCTATTTGATTAAGGGTTGAGCAAGACATCTTCATTATTTAATAGTATTAAGAGCACATACATCAGTATCATCATCAATATCACAAGGTAAGATAAGGTAAACTTGTTCACTTTTTTTCTGTGTTGATATTTATTGACTTGCAGAGTATTTATTTATTTGGGTTATTATTATCAGTGCTGTATGGAAAGGGAGATTCGTTTGAGTGTATTGCAAGTACAGCTAAGTATCATTGAAGGGTATTTTTGTTATTTTTGGGATTGGGGCTTCATTTGGGCTTGTTTCATTGCAAGTTTAACATAATTCAAGCAACCTCAACTGTTGCAATAGAACAATTGCATGAAGATAACGTCCACCAGTGACATCAAGTAAGGCAACAAGACATCAAATAGTGAGACCTATAGGACTGTCTTTAGTTCAATACAAATTCATCATCAAGGACAGTATAAACATATTATTAAAGGAAATATTGTTGTGGGACAGTGCAAAATATTGGCATCTCTCAGTGTTGCAGTACATCAGATACATTGGTTTCATCACCAAGTTTAAAATCAGCAACAAGGCAGAAGAGACAAGCCATTAAACAAGTCATTGTATAAACATTGTTAGTCTTATAAGTAGTTTGTCTGAGAGTCAGTGTATTTGTTAAACATTATACGCCATTGTAAATGGTTCAATATCCCTTGTAAGGGAGCCCACATTTGTAAGGAATTTATGCCATTGCCTAAATTTGAAGAAGACAAATTTGTTTTGGAAAAAGGGCTTTGGTTTGTTGTTGGGACAAGGCTTCTTAGTTTGTCGGGACAAGGGTTTAGGTCCTAGTGTGTTAGTTAGTCAAAGAAAATCATTGTAACGTGGATCATTATCCCTGGTACGGGAGTCCACACTTTTGTATTTACTTTTTATCTTTATTGGGTGGCAGGGAGGTGCATGAAGTCACCTACAGGTTGGAGCCTGTGAACACTTCAGGGTGGTAGGTCGGTCTAGGATGTTGGGGCATCCATTCAGTTGACTACTGAAGAAACCAGAGCGTTAGGGTGTCCTTTTAGTGGTCGCTGAAGAAGAATTCTTTTCTAGAATTCTAGGAAGTTGTAACTTTCATTTTAGTTGGGGCTAGAGATTAAAGAATTTATTAGAAAAGCATTTGGTGGTTTTTGACCCGGAGGGGGTTTTCCACCTAAATTCTTGTGCCTATTGTATTCTACTGTTTATTGTTTTTATTACATAAACATTATAATAATTGAATATTAACTAATGTTCTAAAAGTTTTAAAAAGTGTTATTGCTAAGAAACACTGATTCACCCCCTCGCTTAGTGTTTGCAACAATTGGTATCAGAGCTAAGTTCCTTCAATAACAGTGTAACTACTGGAAGGAGATAATGGAGTATACTAAGAATATAGTTCCTTTGTTTAATGGAAATAACTATGCACTTTGGAGTGGAAGAATGCAGGTTCATTTGTTGGCGTAAGGATACGAAGTATGGGAAATCATTGACAAAGGCTTCACATCAACCCAAGATGAACAAGGTAAGAAAAATATGGTATATGATACAAAGGATAAAGATCTTATTATTAGTGGGCTTATCGAATCTGTTTATGTTAAGGTATTGAGTTGTAAAACTGCTAAAGAGGTATGGGGCAAGCTTGAAAATATATGCGCAGGTGACTCAAAGGTGAAAGAAGTAAACCTTCAAATTTTCAGGGCAAACTTTGAGCAACTCAAAATGAGGGAAGGATATCGCTGCATACTTTCAGCGTGTTGATGAATAACAAATACATTGGAAGGTTTGGGAGAACCTGTTGAAACGAAAATTGTTGTTCGAAAGATCCTCAGAACCTTGCCAACAAGATTTAACCCTAAGGTATTTGTCTTGGAAGATAGATCGACTTTGACCAATCTTAGCATCGATGAATTGCATGGAATTGTTATGTAATGCCTCACTTAAATCTTATCCTCTAAATTTTATTAATGTTTACATTATCTAAAAATATTGAGAAATATTGGTCTAATATAAAATTCATGATTTCCATTATTGAAATTCCCCACTTACCTTCTCAAATTGAATATTACGTAGGATATGGTCTCTTTCCATTATTTCAAATGATATATGTATTCGTCTCACATTCCGCAATGTACCCTCAGATTTACTTGGGAGAAGACATGGTCCTCTCCAACTCATTATCAATATATATATTCATTTCGCATTCCCCAATGTACCCTCACATTTATTAGGGTGAAGAACATGGTCCTCTCCATCTAATTACATCTCACATTCCCCAATGTACCCTCAAATTTACTTGGGAGAAGACATAGTCCTCTCCATTTAATTATATATATATTATATATTTATATATAATATATATATATTCATCTCATATTCCAAATGTAATTTTCATATTTACTTGGGAGAAGACATGGTATTTTCCCATTAAATTCCCAATTTTATATTCATGTCATATTTCCAAATGTACTCCCGGCTTTACTTGGGAGAAGAGAAGTCAACTGTAAGGATGGATGAGAAGTTAATGACATTAATGAGAGGTTGTTGAGATGGAGAAGGGAAGGAGGGTATAAAAAGGGAAAGGGGAAGGGAGAAAGGGGGATGTTGGGTCTTGCTTATGATTGTGGGGTTGGTTGTGATTGTTTGAACTTCTTGTGTTTTTGGAGACTTTAGGAACATGTGGAGGTTTCTTGGGTTGTTGAGAGGAGGGAAGTATTGTTATCTGGGTCTGGATCTTTCATCTTGGACACACACTACATCTAGTTGGACTTGGGCTCGGAGGACTAGAGAACCTCTGGAGGTTTCTTGGGTTAGGAATTATTTCTTAGTTCGCTGGGAGGTAAATCCAGTTGGGTCTATTAAGAGGAACGTTCAACAGGAGCAACAAGACAAAGGTATCTCCATCAACCACCGGTACAGGTATTCCTCCATAGACTACTCTTGTAAAGTTTATTAGAATGAAATATTCCCCTTAATTTATGTTGATTAGAATGTAAATGATAAAATTTTATTTGTTTAAAAGTCGTGTAAGTAAGTAAGTTATCGCCTCTTATCGCATTTAATTTCAGAATAAATTAGATTTGTTAGCAGACCCTAGGGCAGGTCTCTTACATCTTACGACATATGAAATGAGGATTATAGAAGAGGATGACACATCTTACCTAGAAACAACATTTGTCACTTCCAAGAAGAATAGTAAGGACAAGTAGACTCCGAAAAAAAAACTTGGAATTGTAAGGATGAGAAAAAGGAAGAAGATGAAGAAGAATTCTCAGATAAAGAGTTTGCCTACTTCATGCGGAAAATGAGAACATGTACAGGAAAATTCAAAGATAAACTTCCATTAATATGTTTTGATTGTGGTGAGGCTGGTCATTTTGCAACTAAATGTCCTCACAAAAATGAGGTTGTGACGGAAGGAAAGAAAAGTCCTAGGAAGTTCAACAAGCAAGGCAAGAAGAAATGGTTTAAGAAAAGTTTATTCTCCAAAGAAGATAGCTCCTCATCCGAAGAAGATAGTGATAATGAAGAAGAATTCAACGGAAGAGTATTGCTTATGGCCAAGCACAATAAGCAAGAGGCACCTGGCGAAGAAGAATATGTAGAAGAAGAAATGACTAAGGTTGAATTTCAAAACGAAGTGATCAAGGTTATCAAAGAGCTCAAGGCCGAAAAGAAGAACGTCAACACTCTTGAAGAGAAATTAAAGAAAGAAAGGGAATAGGTCCTAAATCTTAAAATCAAAGTTGAAGAATACAAACGAATTGAAGAATCGATCAGGAAAGAAATAAGGAAAGAGAAACATTGGAAGCTACAATCGTTTCTTTACGAAAGGAAGTAAAAAATGGAAAAACTCTTCAAAACTATGCTAACAACTCAAAGACTTTGGACGAATTCATCAACAACCAACGATCATGCAGCGACAAGATTGGTCTTGGTTACAAAGAAAAATTCAAAAAGGAGTCAAGTCCTTCTATGACAACTAAAGAAGATGGATATGTAAAATCTACCAAGTAGGTAGATCTACCAGCTAGATCAAGAGATTAAGACTCACAAAGAACCTTGGAAGACAATTCTTCGAAGAATATTTCCTCCTAGGTATAAACCTATCTTTTATGGTCATTGTTATTCATGTGGAAGGTTTGGACATAGCGCTGCAGAATGTCACATGTATGTTTGGAATGAATATAATTGTAGGAGATCTCTCAGAAATGGATATTCCAGAACTTAGCAGAATATCAACAGATTTGGTCATTTGAGAGATGATGTCGAATGTTACAAATGTAACAATTTTGGACACTTGGCCAAAGATTGCAGACTTGGAAGTTCTTCAAAGGAATTCTCGCAAAATCAGAATGAATAAGTATGGAAAAGGAAGACTAAAAGGTGTGCTCTCGCTCTCAAGGATCAAAGCAACAAAAAAACATGGTATGTGGACAGTGGTTTCTCAACGCATATCACTGGAGATAGAAATAAGTTCATATCCTTGAAAGAAGAGAAGGACAAAATAGTGTCTTTTGGAAATGACGGGTCGTCAAACATCATAGGAGCATGTACGATCACTCTTGGAATCAAGGATGCATTAGCAAAGGATGTGTTGCCGGTTGAAAATATGAATCACAATTTTCTCAGTGTTGGACAGATGTGCAATCAAGACATACAATGTTATTCAACTTGAAGAAATGTGAAATCAGGAAAGGCAAGTTTGGTAAATTTGTGGCTACAGCACGTAGAGCTCCAAACGACATATATATTTTGGATGAGACACCTAAAGGGTGTTTCTTGGCAAAAGAAGATGAGAGATGGTTATGGCACAAATGAATGGGACTTATAAATGTCGATAATTTGGTCAAGATCAACAAAAAGGAAGTAGTTAGAAAAATTCCGAAAATCTCAAAACCTACCAATACGATATGTGAATCTTGTTAACATGGAAAACAGACAAAAGTCGAGTTCAAGAAAAAGGAACATTTTGTGTCACGTCCATTGGAATTAATACATACTGATCTATGTGGTCCTATGAGAACAAAAGGTTTAGAAGATGAATTATACTTTATGTTAATGATAGATGATTACACCAGAATGACAACTGTCAATTTCTTGAAGAAAAAGTTTGAGGCATTCGAATATTTCAAAATCTAAAAGGAATTGGTTGAAAATGAAACTGATTTGAAGATCAAATGTGTAAGATCAGATAACAGTGGAGAATTCACGTCCAAAGCATTTAAGCAATACTATGATGAACATGGAATAAAAAGGAAATTCTCAATAGCCAGAACACCACAACAAAATGGAGTAACTGAAAGAAAAAATAGAACCGTACAGGAAATGGCTAGAACCATGTTAAAAGACTCAAATTTAGACGAAAATTCTGGGTTCAAGCGATTGATACTGTCGTATTCATCATAAACAGAGCTCTGCTCAGGAACACTTGTAACATGACTCTATACAAACTATGGAAAGGAAGACCAACTAACGTCAAATGCTTCAAAATATTTTGAAGTAGATGCTACATCAAAAGAGAAGACCAAAAATTGGGCAAGTTCGATCCCTGTGTTGATGAAGGTATTTTTTTTGGTTATTTGTGCAAAAGAAAGGCTTATAGATGCTACAATTTGAGGCAAAAACCAACTGTTGAAAGTATAAATGTTACTTTTGATGAATATTGTGTTCTAAAGGATAATAATGAGATTGTCTCTTCAAGAAAATATGAAGGTTTTGAGGTAGAATCTGTGAAGGATGAAGAAGAGGCTCCAAAACAAGACCAATCAAATAAGGAAACACCAGTTAACCAAGAAGAAATAAGAAATGATCAACAAGATGTACAATAAGTTTCTCCAAAAGGTTCAAAATAATGGTATCAAAAGAATCATCCGTCAAATCAGATCATCGGCAAAATAAATGAAGGAATTGGAACCAATAGAAGTCGAAAACTTTGTTCATCACAACAAGCCCATCTTGCCCTTTTAGCGACTTTTGAGATTAGCAATTTTGAGGAATCTAGTCAAAATGAACACTGGGTAGAAGCTATGAATGAAGAACTAGATCAAATTGAGAAGAACAACACTTGGGAATTGGTCCCACGACTAAAGGATAAAAGTGTTATTAAAACTAAATGGGTCTTTAGAAACAAATTGAATGAGGATGGATAAGTTACTAGGAATAAAGCAAGATTAGGCTGGAAAGGATATGCACAAGTTAAAGGAATCGATTTTGAAGAAACATTTGCTATCGTTGCCATAATGGAAGCTATCAGGATGTTTCTTGCTTATGCATGCTCGAGAAAAATCAAGGTCTACCAAATGGATGTTAATTCAGCCTTTCTAAATGGTGAATTGGAAGGAGAATTTTACATTGAACAACCGAAGGTTTTCTGCTCACTAACAAAGAAAACTACGTTTGCAGATTAAAGAAGGTACTATACGGTCTCGAGAAAGCTCCTAGGGCTTGGTATGCTCGTCTTGATAAGTATCTACATCAACAAGCATTCAAGAAAGGAAGCGTTGACATCAATCTCTATGTGAAAGTGGATCAAGGTAACCTAACAATTATCGAGGTATATGTGGATGATATATTCTTTGGAAGCAATGATGACAGATTAAGACAAGACTTTGCCACAAAAATGCAAAGTGAGTTTGAAATGTCTATGCTTGGTGAGTTGACATACTTTTTGGGGCTTAAGATTTCTCAGCAGGATAAAGGAATATTCACATATCAAACTGAATACATCAAGGAAATGCTAAACAAAATTCCAGATGGAAGATTGCAAGTCAGTCCTTACCCCCATGATAATAGGTTGCAAGTTAAGCTTAGAGGAATTGTCAAAGGATGTGGACCAAAGGTTGTATAGATCGATGATTGGTAGTCTCCTATATGTGACAGCCTCTCGACCTGATGTGATGCAAGAAGTTGGACAAGTAGCAAGATTCCAAGAAGCAACAAAAGAATCTCATATTATTGCCGTCAAAAGAATTCTTTGGTATCTTAAGGGCACAAAGAAATATGGCCTATGGTATCCCAAAGGAAATGATCTAGTTATCCAAGCTTATATAGATGTAGGTTGGGCAGGAAGTGTTGATGATCGTAAGAGTACTAGTGGAGAAAAATTCTATCTAGGTGGTTGTCTTATTTCATGGTTAAGTAAAAAGTAGTGTTCAATCTCATTATCCATAGCAGAAGCAGAATATGTTGCGGCAACAACTTGTTGTACTCAAGTTCTCTGGATGAAGCAAACTTTGCAAGATCTTCATGTCAAGTTTGATGAGCCTATTCCCAGCTTTTGCGATAACACTAACGCCATAAATATCTCCAAGAATCCTATGATGCACTCCAAAACGAAGCACATCCCTATTAAATATCATTTTGTTAGAGAGCAGGTCGCTGAAAAGAATATCAAGCTTGAATATGTTGGCACAAAGGAACAAATTGCTGACATATTTACCAAGTCATTACCTCATGAAGCATTTGAGTATCTTCGCCAAATTTTTGGGATTCTCCCAAGTTTTCATTAGACTCTTTCTCTTATCTACTCGAGTAGAAAGGGGGAGTGGACGTGTGTATAGGTTTGCGGGATGGCTATTTGTCAGGGGGAGTTACCCTTTGCCATTGATGACAAAGGGGGAGAAAAGGCAGTAGGAAGAGGTGTGATGATCGCAGGGGGAGTACTTGTGTTGCCGTCAATGCCAAAGGGGGAGATTTTTGATTAGTGGTTGTCATTGATGTCAACCCAAGCAGCACTAGGGGATACCTTGATCTTGCATGGGAATTTTTACTTGACAACTCATTATTTTGCATCAAGGATCTTCTATATGGATTCTACTCATCGAGATGTTTCTATTGATATATAGTACACCTCTAGTTCTTCACAGTTTGAGAGTTATTTGCGTTTGAAGTCGGAAACCCCCATTAGTGGGCTAAAACCCCAGGGGTAGCGACATGACACCTTATTCACCAACGATTGTCAATATATGATAGGGATTCTCGCCATAATTTCACCACGTATAAGTTGAATAACTTGAAAATTCAAAGATAGTAAACCAAGCATTGACTCTACACTCAGGTAGAACCATATGCACTAAACCAATCATTGATTTAAAATAAATTCCTAAATTCCTAATATGACTCCCTAACGTTTACCTCTTAAAATTCTCTAACGTTCATAATATGAAGCTTGTCCTAGCTCTATAAAAGGAGACTCGTTATCCCCTCGACGCATGTGCTTTTAAAATGCAAAATCATTAGAATAACGCTTTGAAACTTTTTGATCCCCTGAAGGATATAACACAGATATCTGAGGGTTAAGGTTTGTTTGATTTTGATGGGATCGTATTATAGGAAGAAGCGAGTAAAATGTTAACGCAGAAATTACAAGAGGCAATAGTGTAGGCATGATAATAGTGTGGGTGTTTGGATTAAAAGGAAAACAACGTAAGGCATATCATACTGTTTCAGGCCACTTAGATTTTGATGATCAAGTCTGGTATCCACCTACAAAAGTCTTGACCTATAATTTGAAAGGTTGCAAGGTTACATAAAAGAACAAAATTACAAAGAAGTCCCAAACCTGCATTTGAGAGTCTTGTTCAGTGATCACAACAATAATCCTACAATACTTGAAAACAAATCAAACTCTCTTTATTTGGGCAACAAACAGGAATGACTACTCTCTCTAAGACTATATTACAGTGAATCGTACAACAAGAATTGAAGACAGTATGCGGTTTAAAATAGTGACAATGTTGTTTATTACTCAAGTATTGTGCCTAATTTTTGGAGCAGTCACAACCTTAGCAATTTGACTACATCAAGGATAGAGGGATCTGTTTTCATCTCAGTCCATGGCTCATTTGCTCACCTGCATCATTCAGACAGTGATATCATCATCTACTACAGTGAAGGCTTGAAGTAGAAGCAATGTATGACTTCACTTCTTGCAGCAGTTACTGAAGACATCTATTTGATTAAGGGTTTAGCAAGACATCTTCATTATTTCACAGTATTAAGAGCACCTACATCAATATCATCATTAGTTTCACAAGGTAAGCCTGTTCACTTTTTTTGTGTGTTGATATTTATTGACTTGCAAAAGTATATATTTATTTGGTTATTATTATCAGTTTTGTATGGAAAGGGAGATTCGTTTGAGTGTGTTGCAGGTACGTGTAAATATCATTGAAGGGTATTTTTGTTATTTTTGGGATTGGGTCTTCATTTGGGCTTGTTTCATTGCAAGTTTAACATAATTCAAGCACCCTCAACTGTTGCAATAGAACAATTGCATGAAGATAACGTCCACTAGTGACATCAAGTAAGGCAGCAAGACATCTCAACCTACAACACTGTCTTCAGTTCAGTACAACTTCATCATCAAGAACAGTATCAACATATTATTAAAGGAAATATCATTGTGGGATAGTGCAAAAGATTGGCATCTCTCAGTTTTGTAATACATCAGATACATCGGTTTCATCACCAAGTTTAAAATCATCAACAAGGCCAGAGAGACAAGTCATTAAACAAGTCATTGTATAAACATTGTAAGTCTTGTAAGTAGTTTGTCCAAGACTCAGTGTATTTGTTAAACATTATACGTCATTGTAAATGGGTCAATATCCCTTGTAAGGAAGCCCAAATTTGTAAGGAATTTGTGTCATTACTTAGAGTTGAAGAAGGAAACTTTGTTTTGGTAAAAGGACTTTGGTTTGTTATTGCGACAAGGGTTCTTAGTTTGTCGGGACAAGGGTTTAGGTCCTAGTGTGTTAGTTAGTCAAAGAAAAAAATTGTAATATCATTGTAATGTGGATCATTGTCCCTGGTATGGGAGTCCACACTTTTGTATTTACTTTTTGTTTTAATAGGGTGGCAGGGAGGTGCTAGGTAGGTGCATGAAGTCGCCTACAAGTTGGAGCCTGTGAACACTTTAGGGTGGTAGGTCGGTTTGGGATGTTGGGGCATCCATTCAGTTGACTACTGAAGAAACCAGGGCATTGGGGTGTCCTTTCAGTGGGAGCTGGAGAAGAATGTTTTTCTAGGAAGTTGTAACTTTCATTTCAGTTGGGGTTGGAGATTAAAGAATTTATTAGAAAATAATTCGGTGGTTTTTGACCTGAAGGGGGTTTTCAACCTAAATTCTTGTGCGCACTGTATTCTATTATTTACTATTTTTACTACATAAACATTAATAATAATTGAAGGTTAACTAATGCTTTGAAAGATTTAAAAAGTGTTATTGCTAAGAAACACTGATTCACCCCCCCTTTCAGTGTTTCCAGCAATAATAACCTACTTAGATGATCATGGAATGCCAAGCCAATGCATACATGAACATATATATTTTGGGAAGATGAACCAACAATTTTATTATTATTTAAAGAATAAATGGAAGCTTACAACCATAGCCTTAATGTTGAAAGGCTCTCCTTGAGTGGTAATCCAAGTCCAAGCTAAGAAACTCTCCAAACACTCCTTCTCCAAGTCTAATGAATAGCCTCTAAGCACAAGCTCAACATAGGGGTGCAAATGGACATAGATCAACCATTTGGGAATGGGAGAGGAGGAATTTATAGGATGAGAGAGGGAGTTAGGACTCCTCCAAAATTAGGATTAGGCCCACATCTTAAGGAGGTAGCTCATAGGGATGAGACCAAGAGGTCAAATTAAGAGGATTTGACCTCATCTATGCGAAACCACCTCCAGCTCGCCGTTCTAGAAGCTTCTAGATCACAAAGATTCTCATCCTCTTTGGGAAAACTTCCCTTTTGAGACCATCGCGGGTACGAAAGGGAACAAAGTGATGCCATCACTGGCTTAACATGGTGCAACGGGTAATCATCGCGGTTTTGAGCTTCATAAGGGTGATGATGCTCATTTTAGGGTTTTAAGAGTTATTTCTTCAGGGAAAGCTCTAGAGATTTTCCAAGCAAAGTTAAAGGAGGGATCTAAGTTATATACATGGATGAGTATACTGTATAATGATCATGTTTCGGGCACTTCAGGATATGTCACAGGGAAGTGCAGGAGGCGTGACAAAATACTGTATAACAGATACCCCCTAAAGCATGAAGGCAGAATGAGGAGTGATGAATGAGATGCTTTACGATATTTTGGCAAGGATGAGGATGCGCACTGTCAAGGGACCTACAAATCAAGGACGCATATACAATACATGAATTCATGACATGGACACAACCATCCGGATGATGAAGAATAGATATGGTATGGGCACAACCATCCAAATAACAAGGATCATCATAAATATAAAGTCTCACGATATGGTCATAGCCATTAATATAGTAGAAACATGTGTACAATCATGAATGACATATAACTCCATGCAGCCTAAGCCATAAAAACAATACTCGAGGTCTTGTTCTCCATCTCGAACCGATCAATGTACAAATTGTAACATGCAAATAAAAGTGTTGAAGTCGAACATGCTAGAAAACCACCTGATTACCAGCCAATGATGTGGACCGTTAACAGGTACGAGAGAAACCACCAATAATGACAATGGTTCTCAAGTTACAACAATACAATCCGTGAATGTGATAATTAAACTGAGGTCAAACACTTGTGGAATCACCCAATCGAACGCCAATAATGAAGACCTATTTTCGTATGCGAAGAACTGGCCATTAGGGAATGCCAGCTCTAAGGTACTGAAAGGGAGCTCCTAAGTAATATTCCTGGATAATGAGCTGAAGTCGACAGGAAGTGACCCATCGAAGGAGGGAAATGATGAATCTCCCATCATCGACACGAAACAAGGAATAAAGTGGAATAATATTCAGGACTGTAGCAATAACTCAAACAATGTATAGGTAAATAACTGCAGATTGGACTTCTCGTGAACATATTGGCGACACGACTCCGGAGTGTGGTAACATCTGACTCAACATGGGACTAAAAGTCATGATGACAATGCGGAATAGTCAAATGAGAGGAAAAATGGATCACCCAAAACTGGGAGGACAAGTGACTGAATGAGGATATCCCAAACCCGACACAAGAGCAAAAGGGTGTCATGTTCAAGAGCGACATGCTATCTATACAAAGGATGTCTCGTCTTCATTTTTCCCTGCTATTTCTAGCGAGTACCCAAATCATTTTTATCACAAGATTGAAGGGGATAACATATGATTTTTATGTAAGTTCATTCTTTGAATGAATCCATCCTAGTAATTTTTACGAGCCCTAGGAAGGAGAAGCTCGGTCTCATCATGATGACGAGTCTTTCGTCGCAAATTTTTAATGAGCTCGATGTGAGAATAGCTCGGTATATTTTTCATATTTAGAGAGTTTGAAAAAGAAATGGAAAAGAAAACTCTATCATGTCCCTTTTCGTAATTTGTCCCTCGAATCCAGAAAGGGAGAAAACAATATCTGAGGGAACCTCTTGACCATGTCGACCAAGGTGTACCTTTTTCGTAAATAGTCAATCTCAGCCCTAAAAAGGGGTAAACGTATACTGAGGTGACGTCGATTCATTTACTTTAACGAGTTCAAAACAATAAGTACTCAACAATCTTTTGAATTTTCGAGAGTCAGAAAAGAGCTCAAAGATTACTCTAGGGGGGTTCCTTTTTCATTTATTTAATGAGTCTAAAAAATAAAAAATAAAACTCCCAAAATTGGTCAATAGTGATCATTGTTCACTTTGAAGGCACCTGTCACTGCACAAGAAACACACCCATCACCAATATCGAGAGAAAATATTAAAATATTATGAAAATATTTGACAAAATTACTTTCAAAACTTATAAATAGGTACAATTAATTTCATTTTTTACCATTTTACCAAACTGAGCTTTGAAAGTGCTTTTTGTGCCCTAATTATCTTGATTTTCTAGTGGCTGCTGCAGGAGATCTAGGGCACCATTTCACGAACCGTATGTGACAGGTAAGAGCCTCATCCATGCTCTTGCATTTTATTAGTTTTTTACACATTTTAAATGGTGATTTTTATGCTAGAAAGGAGGATTTCAAAATTTCAGGGCACCAACGACCATCTTGAGTATGGTCATCGAACCCGTGATGGTCGTGCTTGAGCCTAAAGGCTTGCGCAATGTCATCGCACTATTTGTAAAAATAGGCGCGATGACGGTTTTTAAAGAAAAAAAAATCTCTTTTAAGCAAAAAAATGATGATTTTGATCCATGAAAAAGGCATTAATAAGTGTTTAAATGTTGTTTTGCAGGAGAATATGGTCTTGGAGTGGAAATAAATAAGCCATGAGACCGAAGATCATCAAGCAATTCAAGACCCTTCATGCATAAACGCTCTGAGGGATTGTAGACTACTAAAATTCTTCAGGACCATAGGGTTGAGGGCTCAGGTGGAATTAATACCTTATCTGATCAGCCTTTGGGATGTAGATCAAGAGATCTTCATCATAAAAGGGCAAGAAATGGAACTTCAGGAGATGGACATATATTTCATCATTGGATTATCCTGTTGAGCAGAAGCAGTTCAACTCTTTGGGTCTCGTCCAGGAGGTGAGAGCACAAGGAGTCTAGTCTAGAGATACTATACTGGTGTCGAAATAACCAACAGAGGTAAGGTGAAGATAGAAAAAATCACCAACAACCTCATCTTGAGAATGATTTTGTTCACCATGGCATGTGTATCTGACACACAAGCCTTGCATGAGGCTTTAAAGTCTCAGTTCTAATATACTATCGCATGTTTGACCCTCACCATCTTCAACTGGTGTAGAGGCCTTTTGGAAAACATGAAGCGACGACTGACCAAGGGTAAGCATGGACACCTAAAGCAATTCGGGTTTGGTTCTATACTAGTGACCTTATTTTTGGACCGAGTTCCCCTCTTCTAGTAGCAGTGGGCAAAAGTACCACATCCTGCCCCCCGTGATCCGAGACTCATGAGATGGAGCTAGCTCATGCCTCGAGGAGGAACGGGCCAACATATGCATTATCCACCATAGTTCTTCGCTTGGCTTGAACACCAACTACTTGTCGTAGATGACTACGCTTATGCTACACAAATTTCAAGTGGGATCCAGATCTACCTCTGCCACCAGGTGAACAGTGGATTGATGTAGCTAAAAACTTGTTTTTTTTGTATTTTTTCAAGTTTTATGATTTTTATAAAAGTGTAAACTGATACTCAACTTATGATAAATGTACAATAACACGGCGAGCTGCTCATCCGATGTGGGTGCGGACTACGAGGAAGGGGCTGACCCCTTGGCTGAGATGGAGCGCAATCTGGAGGCAATAACTCGAGGGGTTCTAGATTATGACATTGTCGATGATGTTCCACTGCATTGGAAAAGACACACTGTGGGAGTCTCTGCGAGACTGCGTCAGATGCTAGGCCGAGTGATCAGGGCAATCTCGTGCTATCATGAGGACCGTGCAGTTTGATAGTTTATCTAGTATTTTACTCATTTTGCAGGCTTTCAAAGCCAAGTGTACCAGTACACTATTTTTTGACATTTAGATGTAAACACTTCGGCACACGTGATATATATACATATATGCATGTTTTATTTATACTTGTGTGTTCATAACATGATTTAGTTTTATAAATGACACAAATGCCTATCAAAAACAAAATTTGCTAATGCATCGGTTAATATATTTAAATTACATGGAATATGTTGATATGTGATGTAATCAAAATTTATTTCCAACAATCCAACACGTAGATACATACGCAATATTTTTGGATTACTCATTGAGTAATGATTGTTTAATTGTAACACAACGAGCTGCAAATCCAACTTGATAACTAAATCCTTAATGCCAAGAGAAATTTCTTAAGACAAAGTTCAATAACTGCACTATATTCAACAATATTATTGGTTGTTCAACCAAGGCAGATACCTTGAAAGTTAATCAGCGCGCCATTAGGGTCATAGAGTACCCATGCTACAGAAGAGAGGTTCTGTGTGCTATGACAAGCACCATCAACAAAACTAAGGTAATGACCTAATGACATATGAAAACCAAGTGGAACACAGGGTAAGCAAAAGGACACACCAGAAATAAAAAACACACACTAATTAATTAACACACTAATGTACAGAAGTTATTACACGAATTTCACGCATAATACTTTTTGTAAAAAATTCAGACGATGTCCATTTTTAGACTCGGGTAATCAATCAACAGAGAATAAAATCGGAGTTTCATCGTTGACATGATGTGTAACCATTGACTCAGCCAAACAATAGAGTAAAACTCATAAAAGGCTCTGCCCCCATGCCCCCCCGGGCAAGTGAGGGTTTCGAGTCATAAGATGAAAACCCCATTGCGATCATGGGAAAACGGTAGAGACTCGGTGAAAAAATATCATGAAAGGAGACATGAAAAACTTGATCTCGTGACGAGGAAAAGGTGCCCCTAGTTGAAAGATTTTGGAAATTTTAGGGTAAACTGAAATGTCAACAGATAGATTTGCAGTGATGTTCCCCATATTACCCTCTGACAAGACTTCATGCACTAGGATAGGTGTCTAAAGTGGAGGTGTAGGAAAATGAGAAACAAAAGCTTCAAGATAGGAAGGCATCTCATCGAGGCTAGGAAAAAATAAGAACGATGATGTAGACTGTTCCATGGAATTTCATCCAGAGACATGACCTCAACAATACTCTCATTGGTGGGGAATGTCTCATTCAAAGGATCCATAGAATCCCAAGAATCAAGCCAAGGAAATGGCACGCAAGTGTCCAGGTCCATACTGAAGACAGTATGAATTTCCGAAGCAACCATCTAAGCTATAAGACAATTTCTTGATAATTTATCTCCAATGGACTTAAAGGCATAGCATCGCCAAATGAGTTAATTTGATCGTTGGTAGGGATAATCCAAGGATCTGTAGAATCCGAGATCATATTGATCGAATGAACATTTACAGGTGGGAGAGAAAACGTACCAATTAAAGCAGAGTCTTTGAAGAGACCTTCTCCCACACTCTCGTAAGGAATCTCAGTATTTCCTATGTAAGGAACGTTGTCGTTCAATGAACTAGAAGAAAATAAGGACATTTGATCAACCGTGACAATTTTTCCTTCATGAGGAAAACAAAGTACGTGGAACAAAGAAGACGCCACACAAAACATGGCGCGAGTCCAACTTCGTCTGAGAATAAGGTTGTAGTTGATATTGGCATCTAAAACTTCTACTTCTAATTCAACAGTGTTTCCTTCTAATGTAATCGACAAGTTCGTGAGAATACCGTATGGTCATGAACCTCTGCCATCAAAGGCTTCCAAGGTGTTTGGAGATTGTTTAAGAGGAGGAAAGCCAATGGATTTCCAACACGAAACTGAGATGATGCATGTAGAGGCACCTTCATCAATAACTGTTTGATGGATCATCTTTCCTTTGATAAGGATCTGTATCAGAAATTCAATCTGATGAGGAAGACAAGGCACATGATTCTCTAGATCGAAAGTAATTAGATTCGAATCAGAAGGATCGATAGCACCTATAACAGAGAACAACAACTTCCTCTACATTGGATAGGATTGAAGAACTTCCAAGTTAGACATTGTTGAAGGTGCCTGAGCTAAATCCTCAACAATATTGTAATGTTGTGTAGCTCTAGCATTCGGATTAAAAGATGACTTTCGAAGAACACCTTTGGGAGGTGGCTGGATGACAAACTCACTGTTAGGGCACTCGATATGGAACGGACCATAACTGGATGGAGTAGAAGTAGAAGGAGTATCAATGGCTTCTTTCTCCATCATCTGCTTATATGTGGCTTGATAATCTTTAGTTCGAGTAGCGATCGAGATAGGTGATGAACCCTGCATCATGAACACTTGGGAACCTGAGGAAGCAGAACACTGAGTTTTTTCTACCAACTAGGTCTGCTGTGATGGAAAGGGTTCTTTTAAGACATCCAAATTCCCTTTCAGTAAGTGACTAACTTCATATCATCAGGGACAATCCTTAGTGTAATGATCCTCCTCATAGATGAGGCAAGGATATTTCAACTTTCTTCGAGAAGCATCATCAACAGAAGATTTAGGAGGGTCATGTTTTGGGGCATCGGCGTTGGCCTTACCTTTGTCCTTGTTTTTACCTTTATAGGTCTTATCTGCTGCAGTATGAATTTTTGGAGGGATTATTGGAACTAGTGTTCAAGACAAATTTCTGCTTCGAAGAAGCTTTCACAGGAGTCTGAGATACAAAACCAATCACAATGTCAATAGGTGGTGTATCTAGGCACTTCGATGTTGTCAGAGCCGATGATGGTCTTGGAGCATCAAGTAACATCTCATACGATGTGCCAGATTGTGAATAGACCAAGTCTAAATACTGGGCACGAGTGATAGCTTGCTCTTCAGTAACACATCCACCCATGGCTATGTCCTTAGTAATTTTGCTGACGAATGATTTTGTGAACCATTCTGTCAACAACTCATCAACAATCTCAAACTTGATGAGGTGACTTTGACATCTCCATTCATGGATATGATTGGAAATGTGGGTCGCAGTGTCTTACTTAAGTGATGTAAGCAAATGAGTGCCAGTTTCATACCGAACTAGCAGTTGGAAATGAGTGAGGAAAACCATAGCGAGTGATTTGAAGTCATCGTAGGTACCTCGAGGCAATTCGATGTACCATTTAGCGACATCACTTGTGAGAGTTCTTTGAAAGAGTCGAAGATGGATAGAATCATCGGCATACGAATTGGAGGAGCAATAGAGGTGATATGTCATCACGTGGGCTTGTGGATCCTCCTTCGCTTTTCCCTCAAATTTGAGGCAATCGCATGGAATTTTCATTGGAAATGGAGGCGAGTAAGGCGAATAAAGAATGGGATCATTTGTGAGCCTCAAGACATCAGGAAGCTCCAATGTAGGCAAGAAAGACAATTGCATGTTAAACGACACATAGGGCCTTTGAGGAGACCCAAATTGTAGAGTCCATCCTTGTTGGTAAGGATTTTTCCCCCACAGTAGAGGATTTTGTCCATAAGGAATCCAGTTTTGTCCCCACTGAGGGTTACCTTTCCCGTAAGGAGGATTTTGTCCATGGGTAGGTTTGATACTGCCTTGCCATAGGCCACTGATAATAATTGTATTCAGCGTATGTGTTATAAGGTTGTTGAACCTGTTGACCCTGGATGTAAGGGGATTGAACCTGGTGATGCAGGGGTTGACCTTGACCTTGTAAAGGCTGACCTTGGTTATATGCATACCAAGCTTGCTGCTGCCAAGGTTGATCTTGTTGCTGCAAAGGTTGACTTTGCTGCTGTAAAGGTTGACCTTGTTGCTACAAAGGTTGGCCTTGTGAGGAAAAAGGTTGGGAGGACTGCTGAACAAACTAATTTTTTGGCTGCAAAAGTTGCTGCCACTATGGAAAAGGTTTCCCTTGCTGTTGTAGCAATTGTCCTTGATGCTGCAATGCTTGCCCTTGCTGCTGCAAAGATTGCCCTTGCTGTTGCAAGGGTAGATAGACAATTCCTGGGGTTATACCCTAAGGGTATTGATAGTTCCCGAATTGGATCTGGCCATACCCACCAGGAATAACGGATTGACCAGGTTGAACATAAGGTCCAGCTTGAGGAATGTAAGGCGGATTAAACAAGGCTAGCGAACCATATGGGACATAAGCTTGTGGGAATGGGACCTGAGCCATATATGGTTGCTGGTATTGGACATTACCTGACCTGGACGGACAAGCATGATTAAGAATAGTGCCATAAAAGGTTGATTCATTCCAAGCATGTGAGTTTGTAATCCACTCACATTGGTTTCACCTGACATGAGAGGAATATTCAGATCTTTCCCCCCAGGTGGTGGCACAGTCTGTCCACTCGATGGAGGGATAGAAGAACTTACTGAGACCTAACCTGAGATAGTTGGTTGAAACGATGAAACAAGTCGAGACAGAATGGTAGGTGGAACGAGAACTGAAGTGACTACAGTTTGTACAATGGTTCGAGAGGTCGTGTTCGGGATGAACGAACCTTATGTAGGCATAACATTGGAAGACCAAATGGGGTTATGATACAATGATGAGGCACTAGGAGTGCACAAAACTAATTGAGCTAAAGTGGTATAACCATGTGGCAACATGGGTCCACTAGTCTCAGGATAGGAGAGGGACGGGTATCTTCCTGTATAAGGAAAGCCTTCTGGAGGGAACTCATATCACTGGTCATCATCTACGTGAGGAGTATGGGTAGCCGAAAATTCTGAATGACTCGGAGAGGAGATTGAGGTCTCACCTTCTAACTCCATAGATGGAAACAATTGGCGACGAGGAATCCGATATGTATGAGGAGATAACTCCAAAGGAATACTAGGCTGATCATACGAACTATAAGGGAGCTAAGGAGATATCACAACAGGATCGAACAATGGATTCGACGAATAGACAACCAGCCCTTACGGACTTTCAGGAGTCTGTGGACTCTCGGGGGGTCTGAAAAGGATTATCAGAGGAATCTGGATCAGATTCTTGAGGTGACCAGGCATCTAATGGAGGCGGACGAGAAGACAAAGGTTGGATGCTTGGAACAATTCCAAGTTCAAAACCTTGATCCTTAAGCGACTGAGGAAGTTTCGGATGAACTCCTTGGGAAGACCATTCAGTATCAGACAACGAAGGGGAACTATAAGATGGACTCAATGTTCAACCACGATGGCTTCCCCTCAACTGCAAAAAAGGAAAGGAAAAAGTCATTTAGGTCTTTAACAATCTTGAAATTAATAGGAAATTACTCAATTTGGTCTAAGAATCAATTGCTTGTGATCAACATGTTTATCGTGGGAAGTTATATTTTAGAAACAAAAAAATTACCTTTTCATCTTTTAAGGGTTGAGCAAAGGGTGAAAAGGTGAATCTACTCGCTTTCAATAGTTTTGCGAGCTTGAAAGGACAAGTTGCTCGATGATATTTTCAAATTTAAAGAGTCAGAAAATATCAAATGACTACTCAGGTGAATCTAGGTAAAAGGAGTACCAAGTAATTGTGAACTGCAATATGCACCTCAGCAAATAAATTTACCAAGGACTTGACGTATGTGCAACCAATCTCCCCGAATGTTGTGTTCAATGTATCACGTTTACAGGGCGACATACTTGGCTTCCTACGGATAAATGTTTGCAACCTATGGGGGTCTCCCTTTATATACACCATGGTACGGGGAGCACAAGTCTGTTCTAGCACTATCTAATGCCGAAGCGAACGACAGCTGCTAAGTTTTAAAGATGCTGGAACACGTCTTTAACCTATGCCACTAGATATGAACGTTAATGTTTCAAATGATCCTTAGGTTAATTGATATATTTTAAAGTTGATCTTGTAATTATGTTTCAATTTCAAGGCCTTACGATGTTACCTGTTCCTAAATGCAAACTAGATGATGAAATGAAATCCTTTAATTGGATGAAAGCTATCTATGTAGGGAAGAATATCACTCAAATCACGCATCAAAACAAATGCAAAAATGCATCCATGACAATCTCCAAACGCTAAATGAAAAATATGAAATCTAATCTTTCATATGATAAGCAAATACAATGCCAAAACAAATCTTAAAGCAAAATTTCCTTAAGATATAATGATGATTTTTTCTCTTTTTCAAAATGCAACTAATGTAATCTAGTGCCAAGTAAAAGACAATGCAAGCAAGCCAAGAAAAATGAAAATATCTTTCACATCAATGATTTGAATGCAACTCAAAATGCTTCGAAAACTACGAAAAGAATAACACTTTCACTTTTTGAAACACAAAAACTAAAAAAAAAAACACTTCCTTTTGATTCCAATGAGACAATCGATTTGTAATCCATCGTTCGTCAAATAAATCTTAAGTGACTTTCACAATATCCACTAATGAAAACAACTTAAGGCATAAGAACCAAAAAGTGATATGCAAAGTACGTCTGAACAAACAAAGACTCTTTAACATAGGCAGTTGATCTCTGATTTCTGATGGGAATACCAACGAGCAGACGAAGGTTGACCTAGAAGACCTAGAACAAGCTAAAAGGCTAATCAAACTTCAAGCACACTCAGACCAAGTTAAAATAAAATTGCAATCAGAGAATGAGAGAGTCAATGAAGAACACACTGGTAAATCATAGGGAGAAGGTAAATAGAACTGAAAATAAGAGAGAAAACCCTAATTTTCTTAATTCTCTACAATCATCACACCTGTCGGGAGTAAAGTAGTGATCATCGCAACTGTAACTAGAAAAATCGTGATATCATCGCGACTGTCGGTGTCAAACCCATGATGGTCAAGGGAAACAAAAAAGCAATCTAAAATCTTCAAAAACAACTCAAGTTAACAACCTTCAGGGATCTACCAGAAAGTGACACTAACTAGAGACAAGAAATAAAGTCTAAAAATCAATGGTTGATCAAAATCGTCAAAAGACAAGTTGAAGGTAAGGAAAGGGTCATAGGCTCCCCAGTGGAGTTGCCATTTTTTTGACAAGGTTAATCCTCTCTGCGAACAGAGACAATCCCTCTAGCCCAAAGAGTGGGTCTAGCAACAGAAGTGACAATAAACTAGACATCTTCCTATATTATAATTGAAAAGTAGAATGAGAGAGATGACCTACCTCGCTCTAATGCTATTCCGATTTCCTTTATTGAGATCCTCGAACTGCTTGTGTCACGGACTTGTTCTTGCTTCTTTAAGTGCCTATGCACCTGTACAAATGATCAAGAGACAACAAAGCATGCCAAAACCAATAGCAAATCCAATAATAACCTACTTAGCTGATTAAGGAATGCCAAGCCAATACACATGAACATATATATTTTGGGAAGATGAACCAGCAGTTGTGTTATTGTTTAAAGCATAAAGGGAATCTTACAACCATAGCCTTGATGTTGAAAGGCTCTCCTTCAGTGGTAATCCATTTCCAAGCCAAGAAACTCTCCAAACACTCCTTCTCCAAGTCTAATGAATAACCTCTAAGCACAAGTTTAGCATAGAGGTGCAAATGGACATAGATAAACCATTTGGGAATGGGAGAGGGGGAATTCATAAGCTGTGAGAGGGAGTTAGGACTCCTCCAAAGATAGGATTAGGCCCACATATTAAGGAGGTAGCTCATAGGGATGAGACCAAGAGGTCAAATTAAGAGGATTCGGCCTCATCTATGCAAAACCACCTCCATCTCACTGCTCTGGAAGCTTCTAGATCACGAAGCTTCTCATCCTCTTTGGGAAAACTTCCTTTTTGAGACCATTGTGGGTATGAAAGGGAACAAAGCAATGCCATCGCTGACTTAACACAGTGCAGCAGGAGATCATTGTGGTTTTGAGCTTCATAAGGGCAATGACCCTCATTTTAGGGTTTTAAGAGCTATTTCTTCAGGGAAAGCTCAAGTGATTTTCCAAGCAAAGTTAAAGGAGGGATCTGAGTTGTATACATGGATGAGTACACAGTATAATGATCATGTTTTGGGCACTTTAGGGTATGTCACCGGGAAGTGTAGGAGGCATGACAAAATACTATGTAACAAGGGGTCCTCGTCAATATCTCCACCGTCCATACCTTAAAGTCCATCTAACGATCACCATGGTAGCAGGACATTCCCCCTGCCCTACTAATGTCATAAGGGAAGAGGTCCCACAGTGTTTACCACAATCGATTCCATTGGAAAATCGACATCATCCATCGAATAATGCCTCTACTCTTGGTTATAGTGTGAAGTCATATGGACTTTATGTTATCACCCCTCAAGGCTTAAGCTTCGACTTTGCTCGAATGATTATGGCGTGATTTATTATGATAACAAAGACATAATATTTGCCCGGTTATGTATTATGGTCGTATGGAATAACGACTTGGACATTAGGCCAAATATCCATGTGGCATAATGAATCCTGCCATAGTCGTGGGACAAAGTTATGAGGACTAACTATAGAACCATTATGATCAATCCTTCGTTTGAAAATATCTTCAACGACATGGTAGAAACTCGAATCAGTAAGTGGGTGCAAGTCAAAGAAAAGAGGGAAAAAGGACAAGCAAGTTTTAAGCTGAAACATTCTACAGTTGTTCATGGTATCACGCTGAGACACATTATTGAAAAGGTTTGGGAGGGAAAAGAAGAAATATTTTGCTGCTTTGTTGACTTCAAAAAGGCATTTGACACAGTGCCTAGAGATTTGTTGTGGAGTAGAATGGAAGAACTTGAAATTCCTTTGCATTATAGAGTTGTCCATAGGCTTTATGAAGTGGTGAAAGTCAAAATTAGAACATCAATAGGAATTTCAGAAAGCTTTAGAAGTGATATCAGAGTCAAGCAAGGTTGCCCTTTATCCCTTACTCTTTTTGGTTTATATATTGATAAATTGGAAGAGTGGCTAAATTTGCAAGGTGGGGATGGTGTTCGATTGGGGGAGTTTGTGATAAAGCTTCTTTTATACGCGGATGAGCTTGTATTGATTGCTAAATCGGCCCAAGGATTGCAAATGCACCTATATGCCCTTGAGAATTTTTGTAAAGCAGTGGGGATGGAAGTCAATACCAACAAGACCAAAATAATGATTTTTCTCAAATAAAAATAAGCAAAGCCAACATACGTTTTTCTTTGAAGCAAAAATTCTTGAAGAAGTAAATGAATACAAGTACCTTGGGATTAATTTCAACAACAATCTTAATTAGGAGCACTGCAGAAAGAAGAGAATTTTAGGAGGGTGGAAAGAATTATATGCTCTTCAAAACAAATGTAGAGAGGCAAAGTTATGGGATTGGAAAACAATTAAAGCGCTTTTTGGGCTCCTAGTTTGTCCAGTGATTTTATATGCGTTTGAATTGTGGGTTAGCAATATCTGTGTCTCAAAATGGAAGCAAATTGAAAAAATCCAAAGGCGTTTGATCATGAGAAAGTTTAAAATAAAAAGTTTGCTTTCCTATGAGATAATGCTAAGTGAAACAGGAGCAACTTCCATCGAAGCAATTGCTATGGTGTGTCTCATAAGGTATCTACAAATAATTGAACAAATGGGAGAAGGTAGATTGCCGAATCCTGAATGAAGGAATGAGTGAAAGAAAGAAATTATGGATGAGACAAAACAACAAATGGATACATAAATGGAATATTTACCTCAATGCATGTCCCACAAACAACAAGGATTTAAAGAGTTTTTTTATGGAGAAGTTTTGTAAATGTATATGGGGAAAATAGTTGGGTAGAAAGAAGAAATACTATGTTCAAGAATTCAATCCCACTTGTGATATCCAACAAATGGAGTACATTGGAGCTAACATTCCATGGAGAGAAAAGATTCTTATTGCTCAATTAAGAACCAACTCACATCACTACGGTGCGAAACAGGTCAATGGAAATGACCTAAAGAAGCTTGGGAAGAACAGGTGTGTACTTTTTGCACTTCAGGGGAACTGGAATTGGAAAAACATCTCATTTCGTAAGGTGATGCTTTTAGAGACATTAGAGACAATTACAACAGTATGTTAACATCGATTTCTTGGCATTGTCTTTTCAGTGAGCGGTCTGTTAGAAGGATGGGTCAACTCATCGTTAATTTGAATAATAAGAGGATTGAATTGCAAAGGAAAAAAATAGAGAAGCTAGTGGTCCCATATATAATATATATAATATATAATATATATATTATATAATATATAATGTTTATGTCACAAGTACCAGGATTATGCGTAGAGGTTGTTGTGCGAATGGTTGGGAATCATGGCCCTGAGGGTTGGACCCTTAGAATGAAATGGAATTTTAAGTCCATGAGACTATATTATATATATATATATATATATATATATTCTCATTGACATAAACTTACGCCTGTGTGCACTCTATGGAGCACACACTCGCATATGCTATCACGTATGTATTTAAGCCAAAACCCTCTTGGAACAAGCCTACGAGTCAAGTTACCATTTCATAACTGTTGTAAATTAAATGCTTTTTTCTTACGTTATCCTCATAGAGGATGTCGGTGCACATGATCACGGTGAAGGAGTACAGGTGATAAGCCTAGAACCCTAGTTAAGCAACAACGATTACACATATTCATACATGCATGCATTTGTAAGTCATATGCATTCTCCTTATAGCATAAAACCAATAACATTAAAAATCCCATACTTCCTTACATTCTTCGGGGAGGTCCAAATACCTCTTGTTATTACTTGTGCCAATAATTTACCAGTACTATGAGAATGTTACAGAATTCCTATACCGGCACTTTATGCTTTGGGTCTTTATTTGATACAGATCTATTATGCCTTTGAACCACCAATAGTTTAGCTTATTAATAGGGATAAACATTTAATTAAATTAGCATTAATATCCTTCTTGTTTACAGTAACTAATCATACTATTGTCTAATTGTTTGGTTGTGTGCGTGTGCGTGTGTGTGTGTGTGTGTCTCTCTCTCTCTCTCTCTCTCTCTCTCTCTCTATATATTATATATATATATATATATATATATATAATTCTTACATGAAATAAGTGCAAAACTACATTAAAAAGAACTATACAGTGAAGTGTGTATCAATGAGACCACAAATTTCATCGGGCATATAGCACTGTTGCAATTATCATGTTTGGTCCAAGAAACATAAAACCAAGTTATCAAAACATATGAGACAGACTCATCGGCAACACAAAAATGCAAGGCTTATTTATGCCTGAGCTTTGAGAAAGAAAAAATGTAGACCCAGAACCTAAGTGTGCTTCACTGAAAGACTTGAAAATGCAACCATACAAAATAAACCGACCAATATGGCCAAGGAGTGAGGAATCTCCATTATTCCTATTCAGAAATGTAAAGAGTGTTAACAAGAGCTTGCAGGAAAATCAAGGTTATACCCTTGTAAATAATGGGGAGTTTTCATGTTGGTCACTACCATAACATAACCAATAAAACCACACATTGTTCCAGTACCTTTAAAACAATCTCAATCAACATATTAGTCAGTAATGTAAACAATACAATTACATATCATGCCTCATATAACCTCTATATAATTGATTTGTGCAAGAACCAACACTCCTTAACATTAGCATGATCTTTTCTTGATACAAACAACAAATACATTATAGTAATGACAAGCATAAACATAAGGTTATCTTATAAAAGTTTTTGCCGCTGAGAGTGGGAATCAAACTCTCCACCCAACCATAGAGAGGTTGCAGCCAACTCTCACTTACAGTTGTCACCTCCGAGTTAGATTCCAAAACTTGAGGCAGGGTTCACTACAAGGAAAGGACCCTCTATTGGAAGCTTTTGCGGAAACCCCTATAAAAATAGCCCAAAAATCTATTTCTAGTGGAGGTCACTAATGGAGGTGGGCGGCCGGGTGTTTTTTAATGGTGGTGTATATAATATACAAATACATCGATGGTTTACTATACATATAAGCATCAGTGCCTAATAGAACATGGTGCATTTAACGGATTCTTTTTTTTAACAAAAAAAATGGTGTGCTAAATAACAAAGAACACCAGTGTGTATGCTACTCGATAGCATCAGAAAATGGTTAAATTTACAAAAATGTCGGTCATAAAATTCATTTTTCCAATTCTCATGCTATACTATGATGATGACTCCGTGTTAAACCAGTAATCTAACACCCCGATGCGTACACAGTATAAAACACCTCAGTGCGTACTTAAAAAGAGCATCACTATAGGTTTTTAATTTTCAAAAAATTGCAGTGCTATTTTCCAATGAAGCACCAATGTTGTTCATGTATTAAAAATACCTGGTCCATCTTAGAAAGAGCACCGTTAGGGGGTTTTTAATTTTTTTAAAATGTGATGTTATATTCCCACGAAGCACTACTGTGGTTCATTATTTAAAACATATGGGTGCGTCTTAACAAGAGCACCATTATATGGATTTTGATTTTTAAAAAATGTGGTGTTATCTTCTAACAAAGCACCGATGTTGTTCATGTATTAAAATTCCCCGGTGCATCTGAGAAAGAGCACCGCTAAGAAATTTTTATTTATTTTTAAATGCAGTGATATAGTCCCACAAAGAACTAGTGTGGTTCATGTATTAGAATGCCTTGGTGCGTCTTAGCAAGAACATCGCTATAGGGTTTTTAATTTTTTCCTAAAAAACAGTGTTCTTAGAGATGTTACGCGCCAATGTGGTTATAATATCACATCAAAACAAAGTTTAAAAGAAAAAAAGAAAAACTAACAGCCATAAGTTTCATTTTTACCATCTATAGTATTGTAAATCTATGAATCACCGATACCACTCTTTCCTCATGCAAGCACCTTATCATTGATGTTTCTCTTGCTCGCCATCATTTTGTATCATGCTCAGTGCATAGCTTTCCAATTTTTTCAAATGATGGTGAAATTTGTTTTTCTCAATTATGTATCAACTATGCCTCTTTGATGACCAAATGTCTAAATAATGTCTATGTTTCTCTCTAATTTAAATTTTTAGTGGATTAGAATTGCAAAATAGGTCAAAAAATCCATTGTTTTTGAAAAAACAAAATCTTGTGTGGTGCGTTCGACAACTTCGACTCACACCGATAGCGGTGCACTATAGTTTGGTGTGTGAACCTAATGCACTGCGGTTTTTGCGGTGTGTGTTCTTAAATTACAACGCACTGGTAAAACCTATAAATTGTGTGACGGTGCATACATTTTTAGGTTACACTCAATACGTTTATATTTACCAAATGCATCACACACATAATATTAAAAAATATATCTTGGTGCGTTCGATAACCTGAATGTTCCATATCGTTACAAAAAGGTTATAGATACACATAGATGTGTAAGGTTGTCTAGACACACCACGCTAAAAATGTATGTACACAAACCAAAAGAGGTGTGTCATATGTATGTACGCACTATTTCCAGTGTTGTGTTTGATAGTGCACTAGAGCCGGTGCATTATTATTTTTTTGGTGCACCGAGGATTTTTTTCTTTCTAATTGAATGTTATGTTTCCATATTTATAAATACATTTTTCATTTAATAAAAAAATATGTTTTATGTATGAGGCTGATATATTTTATATGTTAGTCATGTAGTAGAGACGTCAACAAAGGAAGTAGTACAAGGAGAAAGAGAAAATGGCAAACCAATACAATGTGGTCCAACCATGGGTAGCCCGAGAGAGGGAGAGGGATTTATACCTTTGCCTTATTAGCACAACGACCTTTGCACTCTTGACGAATGTAGGTCTCCTTATGTACTGTGAGGAGGATACATCCTTACAGGCGCACTCTATCTTATTGCCACACCCAATCTATTGGTGGAGTGTCCATGAGAATTATTTTTGTGTCGGTCCTAAGACGTGGTATAGGCCCTATGAGGAGGAAATATATTTTATCTCTGGCCTACTCGAGAGAGGTGTAGAAAAACCTATAGATTCACAAACTCATGTAATCTAATAAAACAAGAGATAAGAATCTACTTCTACTCTTTACAGCAGAAGCCCATATACATCGAGCAAACAGTAATCAATAGAAGAAGAGAATTAAAGGCACATAACACAATAAATATCTGGGGAAAACCACAACTCAAACCCCACTATCTGTTTTGTATTAATCCGAAAATTAAAGATGAAATTACAATGCTTGTTCTCTCAAGAACAATCCCAACACTCAACAAATTCAATCTCTAACTCATAAGCAAGATCAAGGCCAAAGTTTAGCTAATTCACAAGCTCTCCAAGTCTCTATTCCAATGTGTAATCCCTATGAAGAATAACTTATATTTAAAGGGAAATAAAGCCTCTATAATAGCGCAATCCCTCAAGGATCATTTCTTGAATGCACGCACTATCAGTGCAACTCAGAAAAATATAAAAGAATTATTACATTGTTCCTACACTCTAGTCTCTACTGGGCATGTCTCAGAATCAACATGCATGAGTTTTTTATGGTGGAATCTTTAGTTAAATAGAGTAGCACTAATTAGGTACTAGTGTCCCAACTAACTGCTTACTTAGATGACTCTTTGAGTGTTCTTGTAATTACCAGTTTTTCTATCAGTAATAAAATGGAGATGACTCTTTGAGTGTTCTTGTAATTACCAGTTTTTCTATCAGTAATAAAATTGTATCAGAGCCAAGTTGCATTTCGTTTAAGTATACTGTTGGGAACATCTGATTTTTCTTGAGTCTCGATAATGTTTGTTCCCTGTTAAAGCCGAGGATGGCGTCTATGGTGTTTGAAGACTAGGAGATTAGAACTTCTTTTCAGGAGGAGCCGCGAAACCTGCTCTGTTTACGATCACAATACTGATAAATCTGGTACACAACATTCTGAAGATTTATATCTATTACTCTGAAGTTGCATAAGTAAATTGTCTTCCGCTATACTAAATTCTTCACGCTGTTATGGATTCTCGTCCTTCTACTAGTTCTCTTCATGAATTTGGTGATAAATCATTTGAAGAAATTTTAAAGGAACACGAAGATGCAGATATTGAAAGACACAATTATGTTACTCATGCATCTGTTATACAAGAAAAGTCTGTTAATTTATTTTCTAAACATGTTCCTTCTGGATCTTGGTCTCTTCCAAAGATAGATCCGAAAAATGTTTATAATAATTTAGGATTACTGGACACTATCCAGTTTTGGAGATACAAGGTGAAAGAGGAAGTCCTACAAACTACCTCTAACAATAATATCCTTCATTCTTTAAACATTATCAACCACGCTGAATTTGACGTTGCCCAGAAAGCAGTTTATAATTTCGCCCACTTTGGACATGTCCAAGTGGGAATTAAACCTCTACACAGGAAAGGACAAGATGTGACCTTATTTTCATGTATATTTGATCGACGATGGAGAGCTTTTCCAAAAGCTCTCATCGGTGGATGCCAAGGTACTCTTGCCTATGGCCCTACATCATGGTCATGTGTCCCTGACTTTTCCATATCCCTGTCAGATCCTAATGCAATCAATTCTCTTATGCTCGGATTGCAGACACATGGATATGATGACTTTGATGATGATAGCAAAAATATTGCCATCTGGTGGTCCTCTTTGGTAAATTTTTACAAAAAAACTACTCCTTCAGTAATTAAATCTGTCTCCTCTCAGTCAGAATTCACGACATTAATCACTTATGATTATGGAATGAATCTCATAGCACCGTAGATGATTCCCAGAGCTACCTTAAAACCCCCTGCAGAATGGGTTACAAAATGGGAATCTATTAGAAAACCTACTAGACCATCACCTGTAAATTCCTCCACAATTTTTACTTCTAAAGATGGAAATGTTCATACCATCTTCCTAGAGTCACGATCTGAGCGTGGTGGACCATTTATATCCATTTCCAACTCTGTACATACTCCGCCTCCCATTTACTCAGTAGACCCCGCATTTTTAGAATCAATAAAAAATCTGGTTATGAATCATGTTGCCTCATCTAGCAACCCTTTAGCTACTATTTGTGACCATCCTCACTATTCCAAAACATACTATCAATTTTCTTCACAGCCACCTACCTCGCATGGAGATAATTAAGGAGACAGAAATAGGATAAACATGATTACTTTTATACAAGATAAAAGTAAATCTGAAGAGGACTATACCAAAACTCGTCTCTTCTATATTCATGAAGAGATAATCATACAGTCAGTGCAACAGAATGCTCATAAAGGCCTAGGATTTAATGATGGATCTGAAATCCCATCATGTAGGAAAAATCCTATAAATAAAATTCCAAACAGTGTGGAAATTCCTACAGATAATGAGATCATTGCATTCTTGAAGATCTTTAAAGGAATCAGTCCATATGATCCAGATGATATGTGGAAGAAGAAAATGTTCAATTGGGACATTTTCACACACATGTAAGAAAATAGATATGTTGAAGAACTGAAACTTATTCCCAAAACCGAAAAGAAAAGTTTCAATAAGAAAAAGAATGAGGAATGGAGAAATTGGATGAAATCTAATAACCAGTGGATTTATTTTTATGAATGGTATTACCCTTCTTCGAATCAGATAGAAGAATCCTTAAGAAAACAGTTCAAAAATCAGGCAAAACACAAAAGGATTCTTGATGTTGATAATTTCATTAAAGGAAGGATGGAATCTAATGTTGTCATAATTCCATCTCCTTTAGTATGTCCAGAATTTTCTCCAAAAATACAAAAAATGCTGTCTAAACCAAACCTGCCCAAAAATTTGCAAGTCATAAGGATAAAAGGAGAAAAATTGGTGAAAGAAATTTGCAGTAGTCTACAAATAAACATGATTAGATCTGGTTCCCCTCCAAAACACAAATGGGAACTTTTTGATGGACAAATCTATCAAACAGAAAATGATTTTCCACCATGGGAAAACTTTGTTATTAGACAACAGGATGGAAAAATCTATAAACTGTCTCCAGTTCAAACAGAAGATTCAACCAATGAATCTGTCTTAGCTACAAACTGGACGAACCTTGCTCTTTCCAGTTTGGAAAAATTTCTAAGAACACAAAATAAGTCTATTGAAGACATGAGTAATATTCTAAAAGAAATGATGATTAGAATGCTTCAGAAATAGGACTATGTTTCTGTATGTTTAAATGAGAATTTCAAGACTCTTGCATAAAATGATAAACATATAGATGAAAGCCTGGATAAGCTCAAGTTATCCACAGAAAATAAAATTCAAGATGTAACAATTATCCAAGGAAGAGAAATTGTTAAGGTTAATTCTAGCCTTGACATACTCAAGAGGCAAGTCTCGAATGTCTCTATTTTTGTTGATTCACTTAAAAAGAGACATCCTACAGATTCATACAAATATACCACTCTTTTTAGTGAACCTCACTCTCAAATTCCTTATACTATTTCATCCTCTGTCTTTAGTCTCATAAGACAGCCAACAGAGATTGAGTTTCCAAAACCAGGGATTTCATATTCTTATGCACCTTTTGCTTCACCTAGTTTCTTTGGCCATCTAAAGCCAAATCCCTGTGTTTCTTCAAAAACAGATCCATCAGCTAGCTCTTCTTTCATAGAATGGATGAAGAAAAATGCTTCAAAAGATGAAGAAGACAAATAAGAAAAGAAATGGTATGAAAATTTAAAAGAAGATAGAGACAGGATTGAACAAACTTGAAATAAACAATTATGAGCCTTGACTAGAAAGTCTTGAGGAATTTGTACAGAATTTTTCTCCTCAAGATAAAGTTCATTTTAATATTCCACATGAAGAAGCAGTTCATGCAACTACTTCCAGATCCGCATGGAATTCCACTTTGTCCCTTGCTCCAGACAAGAGGGATATGATGAAATCCGAGTATCACAAAGATTGGTCAGCCTCCTCGACATATTCTTGGAATCTGAGAGGTTGAATTCAGATATTCCACAATGTTCATCTTTTCATTTTTCGACGTTTCGAGCCTAGACCAAGACTCATGATGATGAGTCTTGGTCTAGGCTCAAAACGTCGACAAATGAAAAGATGAACACTGTGGAATATCCGAATTCAGCCTCTCAGAAACCACTCCACAGAAATATACAAACCAATATTCTTGGAATATTGACAACTGCACAGAAGCAGAAGTATTATTAGTCATGCACTCCATGTTAGTATGCTACAGGACCTATCTGACTGATGATATTGGACCCATAAATTCTACAAGAAGAATCATTGTCGGGTTTGAAGGATCTTTAAATTCTTGGATAAAAGCAGAAACGATCAAAGATTCTCTATTGTTGACTAATTGGGAAAATTCACAGGTAAAGAATGCCGACGAAAGTACTTACATGGATCTGTTTACCTCACTTCCAGCAAACAATATGATTGGTTGTTTAGTTTATGGCATTACTGTTAACTTTATTGGCTTCCCAAAGATAAATAGTGATCTGACTGCGATTACTCTTGTTGCTACGAAACTTCATAATATGAATCATTTTGACGAATACTTTAATGAGTTCCTGCATAGATTTCATACTTTGTCACCAAAACTCATTCTTGAACCCAAATGGAAGAAAATATTTTTTTCATCATTACCATTATGGGTGTCAACAACAATAGTCAGCAAATTGCCAGGAAGCATTGGTGACTACAAATTTGGAGTAATTAGGCAGGCAGTCAAAGCCATAATTGTTGAACTTTGCTCCCAAATGAAGATAGCCAGGGCAGCCACAAATCCAAAGAAGCCGCATGGTTACCAGCAACTGTGCAAGCAATGGCACCTTTCTGCTCCAAAAAATTCAAAGGGGAGAGATGTGCGTGCTTATAAGAAAAAGAAGCGCGCAACAAAGAATTTTTCAGGCAAAAAGATCATCCACCAAAAGAAGCCGAAAGACTACAAACAAACACAACTATTTACAAGAAAAAAGGAAGTTCGTTGTTACCACTGCAACAAAAAAGGACACATTTTTCCAAACTGTCCAGAGTTGGGGAAAGAAAAAAAGAAACCAGAGAAAGGTAAGAGGAAAGTATTTTACAGAAATAAATATGGTAAGGTAAATTGTTTAAATCTTCCTGATAGCTGTGAGGAAATAACAAGTGAAGAAGAATCAGATTACATCAATAAATTTAATTCTGATTCGAATACTTCTGGCTTGGAAGAAGAATATTGCAATGGTCCACATTATGCAAAATGTTTCAAAGATAATTATGAATGCAGTGACCTAGCTGTCTACCAATGTCATTCCTTGAATATGATGAATAATGGCGAATCTGATGAACAAGCTAGAAATATTTTCATGCAAATGATGGCAACAACAGACCCACAATTAAAAGATATGTATAAAGAGTTGCTAATCAATAACTTAAATTATAAGACAACCAAGAAAAGCAATCCTAACAGAGGATATGTTCCTCTAGCTTCTCTTTTCTCAGTAGAAGCCTTGACCAAGCAATTCAGGCAGGAAGATTTTGGAGAAGATCTTCCCCAGACTTTTCCCAGTATCCACCAGGCAATAAAAGATCTAAGGAAGACAGTAAAAGAAAATAGAAGGCTCTGTATTGAAAGTCACCAAGATTGCCAACTCAGGAAAATGAAAGCAGAACAGCCTTCAACTTCTACACAGACACAGAATTGGATATTCCATCAGAAACCCTTTCTAGGTATATAGATTCAAGAACCCAACATTGATGATGAGAATGATGATGAAAGGGTAGGATTAGGTTGTAATCAGATTAATGGAGATGTAATGTATTGCATCAAATTAAAAGTCAGAATTGGTTCCAAAGTGGAATACTGGAAAGTCCTTATGAATACTGGTTCAAGATTAAATATTGTAAATAATATAGTAGTTGATACTCATCTCAGAAGGCCAACTACTTGTCCAATGGTTACAATATCCAGTGGAGATATCATCACTACTTTAGAAGTTCCAGTTGATATTTTCCTAACTGATTCTATTGGAATAAATGTGGTTTGCCCAATTGTTATAGGGATGGATTGTGCAATGTACTTAGGAACACCTTTCTTCCAGAATTTCCAAAAGCATGGAGCAAAATTTGATTAGCAAACAAGGAGATATGGTTATTTTCTTGAACTGAAAGGTAAAGAGCTATTTTTTCCTTTTATAAATTCCAGCTCACCTAATAGAATCAGAAGGATTGAACGGCTAGAAACCTTACTGTCAAAAATGGAAAAGAAGAAGGAGATTTTAAAAATTGATGAAAACATTGAACAAGGAAAGTTTGACAGGGAGATAGCCAATCTGAAAAATAAATTTTTGGAATGTTGCTCTGAAGACCCAAATGCCTTTTGGCATGTGCGTAAGCATGATGTTGATTTACCATTGAAAAATGACTTCAGTGGTAAATTAAGAAGATCGAAAGCTGTTCCAATGAACAAAGAACATATGGTTCACTATAGAGAAGAGATCAAGAGTCTTTTATAGAAAGGCCTGATCAAAAAAAGCAAAAGTCCAATAGCCTACTTTGCTTTTTATGTAAACAAACATGCAAAGATTGCCAGAGGAAAACCAAGGTTGGTGGTAAACTACAAACCACTGAATAATCTATTGGATTATGATGCTTATCCCCTTCCAAAGCCCTCCACGATCCTAACACAAATCTCAAAATCAAAGATTTTCTCAAAATTTGATTTGAAATCAGGATTTTGGCAGGTAAGCATCAAGGAACCTGACAAATGGAAAACAACTTTTTCTATTCCTGAAGGTCATTTTGAGTGGAACATAATGCCATTCAGACTCATCAATGCTCCATCAGCCTTCCAATGCATAATGGATGAGACGTTTGAAGGTATGGAGGAATTTATAAAAAAATACATTGATGATATTCTTGTACATTCTGATGATATACCATCTCATATTAAGCATCTGAAACAATTTATCCAGACGATAAAAGAAAAAGGGATAGTCCTCTCTGAAACTAAGATGAAATTGTTCAAAACTATGATATATTTTCTTGGAATAATATCCAACATGGTTCATATCAAGTAATCCATAGAAGTCTAGATTTCATAGATAATTTTCCTGATGAAATTTTGGACAAAACACAGTTGCAAAGATTCTTAGGAAGCTTAAATTATGTCTCCAAATTTATTCATCATTGTGCACAAGAAAGGAAATTACTGAATAAGAGATTACAAAAAGATCCCATTCCCTGGAATGAAGATTGCACAAATGCAGTCAAGAAAATCAAGGATAGGATTCGCAGAATTCAGCGTCTGTGTCCAATCCAAGAACAATGGAAGAAAGTAATTATGATAGATGCCAGTAATATTGGATGGGGAGCTGTTCTTTGTCAAGAAGATCCAGAAAAGAAAAACTCACTGGAAATTTGTCAATATGCTTCTGGACTATGGTCGACATCTCAAGCAAATTGGGCCAGCCTTAAGAAAGAGCTCAGAGCAGTTTGTTTGGGAATAGAAAAGTTTAAAGACTTTGTTACTTACACTAAGTTCCTAGTTAAGATAGATTGCCAAGCTTTAAAGTTTGCTATTCACAAGTGTGAATTTGAAGATGCTTCCATGGTAAGATGGGTAATAACTCTCAGTCAGTATGATTTTGAAATTGAATTCATTCTTAGACATAAAAATTCTTTTGTTGACATGTTGTCAAGGGAATTTTTAGAGAAAAATTCTATTCACTCTTTATCATGCAATTTTATCAGAAGATTTGAAGAACATGTTGAAATAGAAGGCAGACAGGGATGGGTAAGATATGATATGAGAAAAAACATTTTAGACCATGATAAAACATGGTATCCAGTATCTGAAATTTGTTGGAGAGAAGGAGTTCCCAATCTTTGGACCTGGCATGACCAAGAAATTGAAAATGATTTGGCAATCAATGAACTAGATTATCTAGTCCATATAGGCAACATCTCCTATGAACTCTTTTATGAAGAAGATGACAGAATTGGAAATTTTAGGATGACTATCAGGCAGTTCAATTATCCTCTACAGAGGACTGATTTTGATCTAGAAAGGCAGCAGATGCTTTTTTCCAATGCATGAATTTAGAAAATATTTCCTCTAACTTCTCTTATCATCTACAATTTGATTTCAGGTATGAAGATTGGCCAACTTCCCGAATGAATCATGAAGATCCTTTTTTGGCTTGGTTTATCAGGTGGTGGAAAATCTATGGACTCAACGCTCTCCTGATAAATCCATATACCTTATGTCGACTAAAGATTGATGGGTTCTCAGAACCACATGCACACCTGACAAGAATATTGTACAAGCATGTCGAAGACATTGTCAGAATTGAAGATGTTGATTTTATCAATGCATTAAGAAGGTGTGGAAATATTCATTGGTTCGTCACTCATGAATTCACTGCATGAATACTGACTCCCACTAGAGATGGGACTCAAATTGAATACAATGAATTCCACCTACAATAAGATCTAGAACAAAATCCTTTCATATCTATTAACTTTTTACAACCACCCGGAAATCACAAGAATGAGATTTGGGAATCCGAAAAAGAAGTGCATGTGCAGTACTTCACAAATTATCTTCTGGAAAGATTACGACATCAGCGCTATACTCATCCTCAGATTACTCATTTCGTACTCTAAATGTATCATGTCTTTTCTTATCGACAGTGGTGTAAGGACATTTGTTTGTATATTTCTTCGTAAAATGAAATATGTGTCTGTATATTTCTCTTTTCTCGTAGGCTTTTGAGTAAAAGTATCTACTTTGTAAGATCGATAAGATTGAGTCGTCCTGGATTCGGTCCCCATATGCCAGATGGCTTTCCGAAAGGAAAAGGGATGAGATAATGTGAATTTGTCCATTCACATCCGAATCTGGACAATCTTTTGGTGATAGTTGTTTTACTTTTGAGTCATCAAGCCCTCTGGTCTATAAAAGAAAGAGGAGCTCATTTTGGGAGGGGGTTGGGGATTGAGAGTCATTGTGTCAAGAAATTCTCCTGCTCTACAACTGTGGACATTCAGTCTGATCTGCTTGCATCACGAGAATAGCTCAAGTCTTTAGGTGATTTGGGAGCCTGCATACCAGTGTGATTGACACTGGTAAGAACCTAAAGTGGCTGAATCATTTTAGAAGTGTTTGTGTCTATGTCGATCTTTGCACTGAGTCTGCTTTGTGTGTTAGGTAGCCTACAGATTTCTCTTGCTATGCAAGGATATTTATCTGTTAAATGCCACAACAGTCAATCTCAGGAAGGATCATGTTGTCATTCTAAATCTTGTAATTTCTCGGGGGAGAGATGACTCTTTGAGTGTTCTTGTAATTACCATTTTTTCTATCAGTAATAAAATGGAGATCACTCTTTGAGTGTTCTTGTAATTACCAGTTTTTCTATTAGTACCTGAAACTGATTGGAACTAATTTAACTAGACTTAACTCAATAAATCGAGTTAACTAATTACAACTCATCCTTAACTCCTATAAGTTAGAGATAACATATACATGTCTTCGAAAAGACTTCCAATTCGAATTTTCTAAATTAATTAAGTTAATTAAACTTAATTAATTATTTTCAAATTCCTATGAGAAAAGAATTCTATTTTAATTCACAGTTTAATTCAAGGACAACTCAAATTGGAATTTCTTGTTTCCATTTCTCAACGATCCCTCTCAACAAGAAAGGGATTATCCACTACCCCGATCCTATCTCTATGAAACTCGAATTTACATCTTGGCAATGTCTTTGTCAAGATGTCAACATCTTGCTCATCCGTGGGAATGTAATCTAAGAACATGATCCACCTCAATACACAATCTCTGAGATGATGATACCAGATATCTATATGCTTGGACCGATCATGGAAAATTGGATTTTTAGGGAGTTTGATACAACTTTGATTATCACAATAAATCACTGTTGGATCCATCTAATGACCAAACAAACCAACCAGGATCTTCCTCATCCAGATAGCCTCACATGCTGCTTGACTTGCAGCCATGTACTCTGCCTCTGCCGAACTGAGTGCAACTGATCTCTGTTTCTTGTTGTACCAAGAAACTGCAGCTCACCCAATACTAAAGATCCCTCTTGATGTGCTCTTCCTATCAGATGGACTCCCTGCCCAATCTGCATTGGTGAAGCCTTGACGCTTCACTCCCTCAGTCCATCTGTACCATAACCCAAACTGAGTAGTTCCTCTGAGGTATCTCAATACATGCTTTGTCACCTTCCAATACAACTTTGTAGGCCTAACCATTGCTTGAATAAGCTGGTTAACTGCAATATATGGTCATGTGTTCACCATATACATGAGTGAACCCACAAGATCCCTATAAAAAGTAGCTTCCACTACTTCCCTTGAAGTAGCATCCTCCTTCCTCTAGATATCAGTTAGAGGAGTCTCCATGGGTTTAGTGCTCTCCATGCGGAATCTCCTGAGTATCTCATTGGCATACTTACCTTGAGAAATAAACAACTCCCAATCTCCCTGCCATACCTCCATTCCAAGAAAGTAATGCATGAGCCCCATGTCCTTCATCTCAAACTCTCTTGCAAGATCCTCCTTGCAAGATTTGATGAGCTTCTCATCACCTGTCAGTTGAGATCATCTACATAAAGTAAAATGATCAAAAGCTTACCTTCCACCACTATGTGATACAGGTTCACATCTACTTCACTCTTCGTGAATCCCAACCTAGTGAAGTAGCTATATATCCTGGTGTACCATGCATGGGGTGCTTGCTTCAACCCATACAACACTCTCTTGAGAAGGCACACATGAAACTCATGGTCCAAGGTTTCAAAACCTTCAAGCTGCTCTATGTACACCTCTTCCTCAATCATTCCATTGAGGAAGGCAGTCTTCAAATCCATCTAATGGATACTACAACCCATCTGTGTAGATAGTGCCAAAATAGAAACTCGTCAGCAATTCCTCCTCAAGCATACAAGAAATCTTAGCTATCTCTTGAAACCACCATGGAATGCTATACATATGAATCTCCTTTGATGTGATCCAATGTACAAATGCATATAATTTAGATATGGCACATCACAAGTCTTGGGGGAAGTCATGGTTCACCCACCCACGCACGAGAAAAGGATAATGACACTGCACAATTAATATTACATTATACAAAAATTAATTATAAATATCCCATTGCATAAAAATAAAAAATAAAAAAATCATGTTTTCGACATACATATTCTTAGAAGGTTCAAATTCCCATGCAATTTCAACCCCGAAAAATGGTCTTCCATATTGAAGCAGTTTCATAGTGAAGACCCATATAAAGAATGCATCTTCACACTCATTGTAAATTCCTTTTCCAAAGAAAGATATATTTCTTTAAAATCCATGGGACATCACCTTCTTTGAAAGACCAAGAGGGACTAGCCTCTCCTCTAGTTTCTTGTCTTGGTCAATGTTTCTTTTTAGTTTTTTAAGAAATAAGATCCCTCTTAACAACTAATGTTCATTTTCTTTCGATGATATGTGTCTCGATAAAGAAGTTGAAACATTTTTAATATATGCATGGGATATAGTAAGTGGACAATCTTAAGATGCTCTTAATACGGGATATCATAAGACATTGATTTCCTTTTCATCCCAATGGGAAATATTTCAGCATAGGCGTTGAAGAATTTTGGATCATCGAACATAGGCTCCCCATTTGAATCGAACATTTCTACAAACTCCTCCTCCTCTCTCTCATATTCTCTAAGCCATTCAACTGGTGTCATTATTGTAGACCTTTGGGTTCTCTTTGGTTTACCATTGAAAGCGGATGTTGCTATTCTGTAAGGGTGTTCTTCTGGAAGGAATACCATGGAGGAGTCATACACTAGCTTTTATAGGTGGTCATACCACCTAACCTTCAAAGAAAGTCCACAAAATTTACATCCATCATACCCTTTTGTTACAAGACTTGCAAAATTATTGAATATAAGTCGACACATCGTTAGTGATCATGAAGATTAGAAAAATTGTGCGAATTCAATTAATATGTGAAACGATATTGTTACATATATAAGAAAATAAATAAAAATGTAATTTACAAAATCAAACTCCTAATATTGGATAATCATGTATGTTGTAAGCACATATTACATACAACTTAAAACTCCTCTCTTTTGTGATGGGTCGTGATACTTCGAACACATGTATCCCTTCCCATAATTCTTTCAATTCATATACTAGTGGTTGTAAGTAGACATCCATATTCTTCACGTCTTCTACTAGGGACTATGAGAGCCAACATAAGATGTTCATTTTCACGAACAACCATGGGGGGATATTTCTATTGATCACTACTATAACCCAAATAGAAGAGTTGGTGTTTTGGAGGGAATATGTGTTGACGCCATCCATGGTTATGTTGAGTTGTAGACTTCGTACTTCATCCTTGAATTTTTCAAGCCATGTATCCTCTATATGATTAATGACTATTGAGTTTTTTGGGATTCGTATAACTCCCAACTCACTTCTATGTGAGACATGTCATCCTTGCACCATAGCTAATTTTTTGCAACGGAAGAGCCTTTGAATCCTTGGGATTATAGGCATGTTCTTGTATATATTATGATGAAGGCCATATGATTTACCTATTTTTATTTATTTATGGGACTTGTCATGCCCACATTTCAGACATATCTCTTTGTCTGCATATTCTCCTCTACATAGAATACAATTATTCAGACATGCATGATATGATATGTACTCAACACCCAATATTTTCAACAATTGCTTTGCCTCTTCGCAGCTACTCATCAAGACATTATCACTTGGAAGAACCTTCTCTTTGAATAACATGCAGTTGGTGGGGAATATAATTGTACAATTTCAATATTTAATGTTCGTAAAATCGAGCATTTTAATGTTGATTGTGTGACAAGATTTCTCAAAATATAAGGGACTTGATCGATCATGCAGGTGAATTACCTCAATATTGTCAATAAAAATGCATTTGACATGCCAAAATTTTCTTTCAAGTTGTGCAACAACATCGTTGTCCCCAACAGAGTAGTCTTTGACTTACTGCCAGGTCCAAAGAGAGGGGTGATGGAAGTGGATTTCAGGCTTTCGAATAAGGTATCAATGATATGGGAATCATCCCCTAGCTCATCGTTTTGGAATGAATTTAACAACATTGCCTCTGCGACATTCCTATCCTATAAATAATCATCAATACCAACCTCTATTTGATTGCCTCCATTGCCAACTTGTGATGAAAATCTACTATTGTTGTAGTCATTCTTAATTGGTGAATATGGACGCAGTGGGAATTGAATAGGTGGTTGATTCAACCATTCTTTGTTTGATTCCTCTCTGATTCTTGCTCTTAATGCAACCTTCTCTCAATTTAATGTTGTAGTGGGGTGCACCAGAAGATGGTAGGTGGGTCGTTCATCATCACTAGAATCCTAATTTCAAAAAGCATTGAACATTAGTACAATATCAATGATATTAATAAGCATGTCAATGCAATTGGTTTGTGGAAATTACCTTATACCAAAAAATTATTACCATAATTGATCGAGGATTGCGGCTATAAGATGTCATGTTCCAATTGGTAGTGTGAAGTGTTTGTCCATTTTCATATACTAACTGCTTGTGATATGCTGCTCCTGGTAAGAGCTTTCGATGTTTTTGAAATGGAGGAATATTTGATGCATTTGAACTTAATTATGAATTAGGATCCTGTAAATTTTGATACATTTTTTATTAAAATTGACATGGATTAAAAAAAATAATTCAATTAGATTAATCAAAATATAAATAAAATATGAAGATGGAATAATAAAATGCCTTAGAGGTTTTCGGTCTGAATGATGGTGCTTAGGGTTTTGAAGCTCTGGGAATGGTGGCCTGCCCATCGGCCTGGTTATGGGACTTAACCGAGCACTCACACCCCATTTTCCTCAGACCTATCCCTCCCGCACTTCGGCTACCCTCCTCTGTTCATGCCCACCCGACCCGTTTACGACAAGCTGCGTTGTTTACCTGTCTGACCCAAAATTTGTTATCTGAGGGTTTTCTATAGGGTAGTTATTGTTAGCTATCAATTAATATGGACATGGATATCATTGATTATTCTGAGGACCCTTTTGCATTGGACCCCAACTAGTTGGTCTTCCCTCTGCATTGCTAGCCTCCTCCACGAGCATTTCACTGGCCATTCCTACAACCCTAGCTGATGCTCCTGGGGTTTACATGGCGTCAGAATACCCAGTTTTTTATGCTTCTGGCTCTGCAGCCTCACTTATCGACTGATCCATCCACTTCTTCGTTGTCGTTCCCTAGCATATCTGCGGCAGTTTTTTATCCCCCTGTCCCTAATTTACCCCCGATCTCTCTGGTTTCTCTGCAATTTATTTCCTCCTTCCTTAACTGCCCTGCTCCCCTGCTTCCACTGCATCCCCCATCATCTTATTTCCTGGTGACTTCTCCATCCACAAACGTTGTTCATTCTTCTGCCCCATCTTATTGAACCCTCTGCTTTGATACCTGACCCTTCCACCTCCGGATTCTTTATGGATTCATCCCCTCCCCACCCGGGTTTGTATGGGGCTCCCCTTTTGGCCGCTGACTCAGTTTCTTCCCTAATCCATCCGAGCAGACCCCCTCCTGACTGACAAAGTCGACTGCCCAAGAGATTCAAAGGGGTGAACGCTAGTGTGAAGAAGATATCACTCACCTTTGGTGACGATATTCATATGGGGGATGTGATGGAGACCTCTGATTGTGTCTTGGTGGATCATGTCAGAGGTAAGGCTTACTCAACTGCGTGACTAAGACAATGGATCTTAGAGATTTGGGGGTAGGTCCTCACTGATTTACCATCGGTTGTCATAATTTCTCGAGGATGGTTTGCTCTCTGATTCCATCAGCCCGATTTTATCTTATGGGTCCTTACAAAGAACTGGCACATCGAGATGGCGTCGGTTCTGCTCAAATGTTGGAGCCCTCTTTTTGATCCTGAGAGAGAACACCTTGGGGCTGGGCCTATTTGGGTTCGTTTGCCTGGATTACCCCTGCACCTCTGGTTAGAAGACGTTTTCAAACAGATTGGGAAATCCCTTGGATAGTACATGGATTATGATAAATTATATATGCTATTTGGAAATATGTCTATGGCACATATACTCCATCTTGACACCAGGGAAGGTATGGAGGAAAATATGCAGTTGCATTGGTGGGACACCTGCAGGGTACTATACTATGAGGGGGTGCCTTACTGCTGCCCAAGGTGTCATAAGACTGGACACCTATACAAAGACTGCCCACTCCTCGCATCCAGCTCTGCATTGGTTACCTAATCTGATCATATTGTAGGTAATTCTGCTACTGACCAACATAGTAAGGCACCTGCTCAGCATGAGGTGGATCCAGATCTAGACTGCGGTTCGTGGCACTCGCATAGAGCATGTTCTCCCCCCATCCCCATGTATAACCAGATCTCGTGTGGCTGCAGCGGTGACTGCCTTTGTTGTGGGTACTTTCTCTTTTTGTCCATCTCTCCCTTATTTATCATCTGTTTGTATTCCTTGTTCTGTCAATGGTGTTTTTGTATCTATTATTTGTACCCTTTCTGTTCTTTGTACGTTGGCCTCATCTACCCCCATGTTCCCCCCCCCCTACCATTATTGGATTCTCGGATCCCCTGTCCCCTGCGGAGCCATCCTCTAATTTAATCTAGGAGACGGTAGTGGCATTGGTATTACCCCCTCGGCCTCGCATTCTAAAACCTCTCAGGGTAGACACTCTTTCAAGTCAAGATCCATATTCCACGTTGGACTAGATGTGGCTCAAGGTCAACAACAACCCATAGACAAGGTCCTTAGAGAATTGACCTCCCTTTCCACTGGTCTCCCATGAAGTGGATCTCCTTCAATTGTTGAGGTTTGGCTAGCCCAGCTAAGAAACTAGCTTTCTGACAGATGTTGGAATCAGAATTGGTGGACATTATTTTTCTACAAGAGACTCTTGCGCCCTACACTTAGATTATTCCCATTCTTGAGGCCTTTTCCCCTGGCTGGAATTTTCTTGCACTGGATGCCCGTGGGCAGTCTAGTGGATTGGATCCTAGGTCCATTAGATTACTGAATTCTTGGGGTGGGGAAGGTGTTGGTGGGCTGGAATTTTCCGCTAACAGCGAAGGGGATCTCCCCGGTGTAGGTTCCCAACTAGAGCCTGCACTGTTTGTGTTAGGGATCCCTTCCAATATGTAGGTTCGGTTGCCGTTCAGGTGTTTTGTGCTTGCTTCGGGCTAAGGTGGGACGTGAGCTCAATTGAAAGCATGGAATTCAAATATCTTATAGCGTACAAACCATGAATAGACAGGCTATAAACAACATAAACCTTATGTAAAGAAACTGTTAGCAGACTTCAAATAAGACACCTGTTTTACAAGATAAAGTGCTTAACGATTGTAAAATAATTCACAATGATCAAACATCTATGAGCGTAAATAAATGTGCAGTCAAAATAGATTATACCAACACAAATGAAATAGTTCACCAGCACGAGCATAGAGTTAGCAAATGAAATACCATCCATGTGAAGCAACACAAAGTTTGTAGTATGGGACATCATATGAAGAGACCACACATCAAAGGATTCTCAGGAACATCTGATCCATCAAGTGAGGAAAATGCTCATGGAATTATGACATAAAATATTTGAGGAATCCAATAGTGAAATCATACAATCACTCCTTGTATTAATTAGAAGAGCATAAGTTCTCTTAAGCAATATATATATCTCCAAAAATGTCCTTAGCAAAAGGTCCCTACAAATGTGGCATGAGGGTGTATTTATAGAGTGAGGGTGACACATGGCCTACCCTTGAATCTTGAACTTCCTCATGAACTTTCATCTACCTGATGACTTTTGGTATCCCACATGACCTGTCGTATTAAAAAATGTTCTATGCTACCGAATCACAAAAATAAGCCTAATTTATTAATTTAACAATGGCAAGTTCTGGGATGTCTAGATTGAGCTGTGTTGTCAAATAGGTGCACCATAAGTTGTATTATTCTGCGATGGGAGTGATCTGCAGTTGATCTTCATCATGTTAGTGTAGGCACTTGAGTGAATCTGGGATGAGGGTGGTCCATTTGGCATGCACCTGGTTATTCAGGGTTGCCAGTTTGGTATAGATCCTCACTGGTTCTACCACATAATGTGTGATATTTTCTTTGGTGATTGGCATGTCCTCTGCACGAACTGCTTATTTATATGTATCCATGAACACCTATACTTCCTTTGAGATCTCATCCTACCTCCTTACCCACTCGACTTCTCCTATAGAAGGTACACCATGAAGTTGGATCATATACTCCAAGCCACTGAAAAGATACCTGTAGGACGCTAATACCCTATCCACATCTTTGGTCAATTTGTCTTTAGATTGAATCTTGATGTAGAGTTGAACCTTGGCGTTCTGCATGGTGATCCAATCCTTCTTAGGGACCACCGTTGGTGCTCCTAGGTACTTGATGGACCATTCATGTATCTTATCCAGAGAAATCATAGCCTCCTTTAGCATTTCGACTCTATCTTTTGTGTGGGCTTGGATTGCCACGATTGGGGCTACTGTGTGATGCAGTTTGGACAACTCATCATAGACCATTGCCATGGCCTCCCCAAGGGTCTCAGTTTCTACTTCGATTGCTGCTTGAAATTCTGTCGTGCTCAGGTGAACTAAGAAGAGTGCCACGTTCTTGTCCTCTACCTTATTTCTCTCTTTCTCTGCTATGGTGTCCCTTAGTTAAGACACGTAAAGCCTGTTTTGAAGGTCTGTACTCTGCTTGCTCATCTGGGCCACATTTTGTTCCGTGGTGTTGAAAAAAGTTTTCCCCGCCAAGGTGATCATCTGCGGGTTTGCTATGATGTTGGGCAAAATTTACTTGGCCGTGGTGACTGATAAAGGCTCAGTTGGATTCTCGACGCAATACTTTTTCCTTTCTTGCACAATCTTACGGATAACTTCATCGAAAGTGAGCCTTGTGAGATCTAGGATCTCTTTTTGTCCCTCCAAGAAATCCAGTTCTTGCAGGGGAGGTGTCCGCCGGAGAGGGGAGTAGGAGGCACATCCAATGGGGGTAGTTCACTTTTCCCTCTACCCAGCTCGACTATTTTTCTAGTTTCTCCTTGTTCTCTTTCCTCGGTTTCCTTTTCTTTGTTTCTCCTTAGCTCTTCCTCCTGCCGCCTCTTTTCTTGATCTGCAAGTGCTTGTTGCCTCTCAGCTCATCATCCATATTTTTCATCTCTTGCTCCAATCTCCTTTTCTCCTCTTCTTCTTGTTTTTCCTTCTCTGTTTCTTCCTATGCCCTCATCTCTTCCTCCTGTTTTTTCTTCTCTACTTCTTCACGTGCCCTTCTTTCTTCCTACTGCTTTTCTCGCAGTTTTTTCTCCTTTTCTCTCGCTTCCTATCACCTCCTTTTCTCAAGTTGGCCTTGGTCGCTGGAACCTTGAGATTATTTGATCTCTAGCTCTCTCCTCCTATTAAGCTCTTTCTTTTTCTTTGCCAACGTGGTGTTCCTTTGTTCCAGTGTTTCATTAATGTCCTCTTCTTTGTGGTCACTCAAGATGTCCTTGACCTCTTTCCCTTTTCGCTTCTTAGATTCCTCGGTGCCTTTCAGTGCCTCGTGCTGTTTTTTCTTGATGATGGAAGCTCTTCCTTTAAGGCTAACATATTCATGGGAATCTTCAAGGAGCTCCTCATCTCTGGCCTGCTACTCACTTTGGCTAAGTTCCCTCATACCATTATACCAATTTTTTACCCCATCCTTGTGATCCTGTTTGGTGTGAGAATATGACCAGCTAAGCTTTGCCTTTTTACAGTGGGCGGCCACAACCTTCTCAGGATCGTATGTCCGGTAGTTGAGGCTCACAAAATGGCTCCCCTTCAATGCCTCGGCTTCTGCCTCTACTTGTTTAAAATTCTCCACCACATATGCTCCGATGGTGAGAGGGGAGGTGGGCCATGGTTTATTTTTGCCTATGTTCAATACCCTTGAAAAGCCCTGTGTCATTTGGTAGTAGACCTCTCGCAGGAGCGCTTTGTTTGTGACGAACCTGGGTAGGGAATGGGGGGCCTTATGGGTACCAAACACTCTTATGAATGTTCCTTCTTGAATGGGAAACCAATGTGCTACCTTGACCACAGTCTTCATAGCCCTATTTGACATGCATGGTGGTTCTTCCCCAAATAGTAGCTGGTACAACGGGGCGATAAAAGATTCAGAAATTACATCTATCATACCTTTGTAAGTCGTGTCCCAGAAAACCTTGTAGTGGCGGTGCACGGGGTCGGTCGCTAATGAATCCCAGTTGCAACTCCAGTGCTCAAATTGGCATCTCGTGCAGACAACGTCTAGGAAGTATGAAGCCATATAGAATTTTGGAGGTTTGTTCGGCTGTGGGAACTTGGCCGCAGCTATGTTTGTTTTCAATGATGATGCGAGAATGCTTGCCCAATTAAAAATAGTTCCTCGGATGGCAACGACGTACATGAGAGGAACCCAGGTTCCATAATATACGTTGTAGTCCACCTTACCATATAAGCGGCATGCCATTGCAAAAATTATTTGATATACCTTACGAACCCCTCTGTCTTGTATGCCTGATCCGTTCTAACCCAGAAATTTGACGAGTCTTGCCACCATTCCCTTAGGATGTCTTTCACTAGGATCACAAACTTAGAGAGCCACCTAGTATTGAAAACCTCCTGTCTCTTTGGGAGTCTGTAATAGATGGCGATATCTGCAAAGGAGATTGTGGCTATGGATTCTCCAGCATGGTCCTTGATCGTCCATGAATCTATATCTATATTTTGCAAGATCCATTCAATAGTTTTTGTGCATGCGAAGACTAGTCGATGTGTTGCTACCTTGTGTAACTTTGACCTCTTGAAATTTATGTATACTGGGAAATCCTCCTGGGTTTTTGGTATGTCTGGCTTCGAACACTCTTCGTATATGGTGTACAAGGAGAGTTTCGTGGTTTTATTGATGTTGCAGGTTGTGTCCCTGAAGATGGGTGGCTCGTCGTCTTGGTAGATCTCCCAAGAACCGCTTCTTGAGCCTTTGCCAGAAGCCTTAGTGGTTGGGGGAGCCATCTTGTCTTCGAAGAAGGAGATGGATATGCACTCGAGGTCCATGTCACCTGGTAAGTCGAAATAAAATCCCACAAAGAGAGAGACAACATGAAAAAATCGAGAAAAACTATGAAAATAAAAGGAATTTCAGAAGCTGATAGGCAAGTCGCATAAGGAGACAGGTCGCAAGGTCGCAAATCCAGAAGGGTGACTGAGCGACTTTTTATATAGGTCACAGTTCGTAAGGTCACGGGTTTATGGAGGTCTCAAGTTCGGAGGTCGTGGGTTAATGGGGTTGCGAGGTTGCAGGTTGCAAGGTCGCAGCATAAGTGAAGTCGCAGGTCGCGAAGTCATGGAAAAAGAGTTATCGCAGTCTCAAGTCATGCGATCTAGGTTTTGAGAGGACAAAGAAAAAAATTTGAGGCTTTGGGAGGTCTGGGATTCTTCCAAGCAAGGTGGTTAAGGCTTACTAGTGAAAGCCGGGAAGGCTAGGGTTGAAGAATGACCAAGGTTTGGTCAAGGAAGAATGAATAGGGCCAAGGAAACTATTCTTTTGGGATTGAGGTGAAAAACTAAGCGAAGGGGATAAAAAAAACCCTTTAGGGATGGGATGCAAAAGTTTGGGGATGCAAAAAATGACACTTGGGAGAAAAACATGATTTCTAGGAAGGCAAAAGGTCGCTTACCTGGAAAAAACCGTGCGTGCACCCAAGTCACAGACCTTCTTCATCTTTTGCGCGGCCAAAGGAGCCATTATAATGAAACAAGGTTACCTCCCATTTTATAGCTTTTGTCACACGTGCGAAGGTCGCATGGGTCTAAAGTGCGACTTTGCGACCTATGCGACTTGGTAGTCGCGAGGTCACAAGGGTCGCATGGTCGCATTGATGGGAAAGTGAGGTTTATGCGATCTTGCGACCTGCAAGTCGCGAGGTTGCAAGGGTTGCATGGTCACATTGATGGGGGAGGGAGACCTATGAAACCTTACGACCTATGCGAACTTGTGGGTCGCACTGGTCACAATAGTTGCAACGGTCGCAAGATTTAGACTAAGTCGCACTTTTAATCTGTGACTGACTGACTTTGGACAAGATCTAGCGACTGAGCTATAATTAGATGGAAAACTTAGTGTTTTACGGGGTTCATATGAACTGGTGAACTCTTGGGTAGATACCAACGGCGTAGGAGGTTCCGCACGATACAGGGGTCCAAAAATTTAAGGGTTTCAGGGTTTTGGAGGGGTTGTTGCAGCAACTACAACAAAAGGATTCATTAGCGCTAATATTTACTCAGTAGATGTTGGAAGGGAGATGAGGGTTATAAATATATATGGGCCCTGTATCAACAAGGTTCCATTTTGGCAGCAGGTACTAAATTATGACTATATGCAAGCCGGGAACATCATAATGGGGGGGACCTCAATTTCTCTCTTGGACATGCAAAATATTGGGGAATGAATGCTCAATGTGACACATTATTAGATGAGATCCGATCTCTACTAAAGGATCACCATCTGATTGACATTCCAATGACCTGACTCTAACCCACTTGGAGGAATCAGAGGATCGGTGAAGCTGCACTTTCCAGGAGATTGGATCGTTTTTTAGTTAAGGAATCTTTAATGGAACAAGTACCTTTATATTGTCAATGGGTGGGATTTGGGGGATTAGTTGATCACATGCCCATGTATCTTGAAATCGTAGGTGGAGATCGTAAACCCAAGGCACCCTTTAAATTTAATTCTACTTAGCTCAAAGACGATAGTTATATCCAGATGGTCACAAAGCATTAGAAGGCCCATACTCCTCATTTGGGACAATTGGCCTCTGCTGAATTGCATATAAAATGCTAACCCTGAAAAAAAAGTCTATTGATTGGGAAAAGGACAATAGGAACAAGGATGAGAAGATCCTGAGGGACTCGAAATTGGAGTTCGAACACTTGGGGGACAATAAAAGTTGAGGGTTTGATACCCCTAAGGCAAAATAAAGACTTGTCAAACTAGAGCTGGAAACATGGAGACTTTATAGTAGGACTATCTAGTTATTGGAGGGTGATGAAAATACTAAGTTTTACCATCATGTTTCTAATGGGCGACGGGCTATCAACACCATTTGGCACCTGGTAGATGACGATAGCCCGAGAGGAAACATGGAGACTTTGTAGCAGGGCTATATAGTTATTGGAGGGTGATGAAAATACTAAGTTTTACCATCATGTTTCTAATGGGTGATGGGCTATCAACACCATTTGGCACCTGGCAGATAACGATAGCACTCAAGTTAAGACTGTCCACCATTTGTCCAACCATGGTATCTCTCATTTTGTTAGATTATTCCAAGCCCCCCCCTGAGGCTAACCTAGCTGAGATCATCAGGGTTGTAGGAAAATTCCCTAGATTTGTGGACTAAGATACGGGAGATGGATTACTCGCACCGGTAACCATGGGGGAATTAGAGGCCACTATCAAGTGGTTCAAGAGGGGCAAGAGCCTAGGACCAGATGGCTAGTCGATTGAATTTTATATAGCATTTTTTGACATACTTGGGCATGAGCTTCTCCAGATCATTGAAGAGTGTCACATTAGTGGGGGGATGTATGGCACATTTAAATCTACGTTTATTTCCCTTATTCCCAAGATTGATGATCCAAAAACCTTTGATGATTACAAGCCTATTTCCCTCTGCAATCGTATCTACAAGATTATTGCTAATTGCCTAAACCCATATTATTTGATCACATATCTTCGGAGCAATTTTCATTCCTTGACCATCGCCATATTCATGAAGCTGTGGGAACTGCACAAGAGGCCCTCCACTCCATTAAAGCCAAGAAACTCAAAGGGATGATCCTCAAGGTTGGTTTGGCTAAATCTTTTGATCAAACCAGTTGGCTCTATATTTGAATGCTATTGACACATTTGGGCTTCCCTGTATCATTTATTCAGTGGATTATGTGTTGCTTTTCCAATGTTTCTTATAGTGTGTTGATCAATGGATCGGCATCCTCATTCTTCCATGTTGAAAGGGGCTTTAGACAAGGATGCCCCCTCTCTCCTCTCCTCTTTCTATTGATCATGGAAGGTTTGAGCGAACTCATTACTGTGAATCAGTGGCAGGGCAGACATGCTGGTATCAAGATTATCCACAATTTCACCCCCACTCACCTGCTATTTATGGATGATATTCTCATATTTATGAATGGTACACTGGGGGACTCCACTGCATTTGTTGTTGCACTACAATTATCATATTTCTCTACTAGAATGCAATGCAACAATAAAAAAACTATTCTAACAACCATGGGTTGCACTCCTCATGATATTGACATGGAAATGTAGCTCTTCCCCTTCACCAATTTACAGTTTGAGGAGGGCCTTAAATATATGGGCTTTCGTTAAAACCCACTAATTACCGAATTTGAGACTAGGTCTAGCTGGTGGCCAAAATTGATAGAAGACTAAATATTTGGCATCACAGATGGTTGTCCAGGGTGGGGAGACTGATACTCATAAAATCAGTCCTAGAGGCCACCCTGGTATATTGGATGTCTCTGGCTTAGATTCCAAAGGGAATCATTTGTAGGATTCAAAAAATGTGCTACAGATTCCTCTGGAGGGGAGAACAAGAAGGGCACACATTTTCTTGAACTAGCTGGGAAAAAATATCACTTCCTAAAAAATGGGGGGGATGGGGACTAAAAAGACTGGAAACATTTGCATGCGCTATGGCAACAAAGATGGGATGGAATGTGCTCTCTTCGAGAAACCTTTGGGTTGATGTTATATATCATAAATACATCTCTCCCCTCCATCTTCTTAACTGACTCAGACTCCCTACTTGGGATAGGACTAATATATCAATTGTTTGGAGGGCGATTCTCAATACAATGTCATATGTTAGTGATTGACTGACTTGGAAGATTGGCAATGGCAGATTATTACGTATTGGAATGGACCCATGGATCAGATGTGGGAATGCTCATCTACTACCAAAAGAGTTGATACATCAACTCTCGAACGCTGGCTACACCAATTTGGCACATATCGCAGATCATGAGCATACCGATTTACTTAGGAAAGCATGGAAAGATACTGACACTCTAGGCATCCTCCCACACTGACTGGATAATTGGCATACCTATATTAATGCATTGAAGGAATCACATGTTCGGGTATCTGATGGGGATGATGAACTAAACTGGTCTTTCTCACCAAATGGGAAATACTCTCCAAAATGTGGATACCTCCATATCTTTACAAAATGGTGGTGGACTGTACTATGGAAGCTGAAGGCAGCTCCTCGGGAAAAGATTTTTATGTGGTGTATCCTCCGGAACAAGGTCCCTACAACAAATAATCTACAAAAAATGTACCTTTCATGGACCATCTTGATGCGTACTGTGAAAACAAGAAATGTTAACCATTGATCACATATTCCTACACTGCCCTAACTCCACCTCCATCTAGTCGGAGGTCATTGCACAATTATAGATTCAGAACTTTTGGCAGGGTTTGGAGATTCAGATGGCATGGTACCATTGGTGGTCAAATGATCACGCTCACAGGAGTTGGACCCTACTTGTAATTATTTGTTGGTGGATCTGGCTACACAGGAATAAGATTATATTCACTAAAACTGCTCATCGATGGCACAAGCCATCGCTCACCTCATCTCAACATATCACAGCTTACCGGAGAAAGACCGTGAACACCTACACTCAACATCTCTACTGAAATAATAGATTATGATACCCTATGGGCTTATTTTGATGGCTCGATGCAACAACATGGCTGCAGAGGAGGCATACTCCTCCATATCACACACACCCATTTCTTCAAGATTCAGATGGGTTTGGGGGGAGGGATGAATAATTTTGCAGAAATTATATCCCTTCGTCATTTATTATACTTTTCTCTTGTTAAAGGATATAGTCGATTTCAGATATTTGGCGACTCATAGATCATTATTAAATGGTTTAATCAATAATCTGTTTGTCACACACACACTCTGTCATATATTGGATGATGCATTGAGATTGCGATCACACTTTGACCCTATATCTTTTCATAACTTATACAGGGAGTGCAACAAAGTTTCCGACCTACTTTCCAAAAAAGTATTGCACCAACCAAGGGGGGTCTAGTTCATCAGAGAACAACGGGACCTGGACACTTACAGTTACTACCACAGACCATTCATGGATGAGATATATTGACAGGGCTTTGAGCCCTGAAATCTGAGCTTTTTTGGTACAATTTTGATGTAGTTATTTGAATTATAGCAAATATTATGTCTGTATATTACAATAATTTTCATATGTAATTATTCACAGTAGTCTCCCTTAGATGGGATTGACACATTTTTTAGACATACATAGTACAGATAGTGGCTTAGACCACTAATATGCTATCAACATCTTCAGCATATAATTTTCTATAACTTAATTAGCATTATGATTTTTCCATGGGAAATAAATAAATAAATAAAATCTGAACTTACTGAAGATATAAAGAAATAACTCCACAAAGGACTTTGATCAATAATGTGAAACAAGCTAGAATTTGAAGAATTGGCTATTTGATATTATGAGATTTTCTCCCTACAATTGAGCAAAGCCAGAAATAAAAATTTGTGTACATATCTAAAATTAATTTCGAGAACCATATAACCACAATATAAATTTCAATATAGTTTTCAAACCATTTTTCAAGAATAAGGTGACTTTAACTGAAAACTGTATACTATGAATTACTGTAATTCAAATGGATGCGTCCTAAAAGATAATTTGAGATGAATTTGTAATTTTATGTGAAAATAAATGTCCAGATATCTTTTAAACCCGATTGGTGCTCTTAGCATGCCCAATCACACTGATGCCTTTAAATCATAACTGCACTAGGGTGTTCAAATAATACCAACATTGGTTTCCGACATTTCAAAAATAAAAAATATTTTACCATAATGGTGCTCTTATAAAAAAACAACACCAATGTGTTTAAATAAAAACAACATCGGTCTGTACTTGTTTCCAGGATTTTGAAAATAAAAATGAATTCTACCATGTCAGTTTTCTTATAACAATTGCAACACAAATGCATTTAAATAAAAACCACATTGTTTCTTTAAAATATTAATCATGTCATTTCAGGATTCTGAAAATAAAAAATAAAATAAAAAATAAGAAAAAAAAATTCTATCATGTCAGTGAGTTGATAAAATTTGGTGCCTCAACAATTTCAATGCGCATTACTTTTAAACGCATTGGTGCTCTTCACTATCGAACACATTGATGTTCAGATTAAGTGGAAAAATAAATAAATAAATAAATGATACTTTTTTTTTTAATTGAAAAATGAACGACAATTTATTTTTTGAAATTTAATTTTATAAAGTCTTTTAAATAATAAAAAGTTATTTGCTATTTCATTATTTTTCTCAAAATTTCAAGGGAATGATTTGCAAGAGAGACATACCAGGTAGAGCAAAAGAACTATTCAAAAGATTAGAAGCAAAAATGTATGGTGATTTACTCAAAACCCTGCATAGTAAAATTTTTAAATTTTATTGTTGATTTTACTAATAAATTTTTTTCCAATTTCTATTAGGGTTTAATGAAAAGATATATCATTTGTAAGAGAGACATATTGGAAGCATTGTGGACCCATAGAATATTTTGGAACCGCAAAAAGATCAGAATTTGAAAGGTATGGTGATTCACTCAAAAGCCTGCATAACAAGAATTTTAAATTTTACTCTTAAAATTATTTACAATTTTTGTTAGATTTATTAAAAATTTAGAAATTTTTTTTTTTAATTAAATTAAATTAGATTAAATAAGCCTACATAATACAAAATTTACTATTGATTTTACCAGAAAAATATTTACAGGCTTTGTTTCTATTTAGATTTAATTAAAATTTAGAATAAAACAAAAAAATCAATATTTACCTTAAACCCTTGTTTCTTCTTGCTTACGTGACTACAAAATTTCATGTTAGGGTTCCCTCTACCACTTCACAATTAGGGTTTTTCATTTTAGGCATTTTAAATTTAATGGGTTTGTGTAATTACTATATATAGGGTGATTGATATGCAAAATAGGGGATCACTTATTGAATTAGATCCAAACCTTATCGACCCTATCCCTTTTTTTAAAGCAATGTATGTTTCATCGTGCACCTTGTGTAATGCAACAACCATTGCACCCTTTGAAATGCAATGCATTGGTGTAATATAACCTTCTCAAACTTGTCTAGTATGTTTATCAGTGCTCTCGGTGTAATATAACACACTAGAACGCCTTTGCCAAATATAATTGTTAAGCCATTGTAGTTCTTTTATTATTACAAATCACATCGTCACGATTTAAAATTATTTTAAAACAACAATTTTCTCTGTCGGCATTGAATAATTAAACGTCTGGTACGTTTAGTAGATTAAATGCACAAGGGTGTTTACTCAAATAAATTCATTGGTTACTAGAGCTCTTTTTGGCTAAAAATGATTTGATTTATGTATAAAATATATTTAATGGTCTTTGTATTGAATGATACATGTTTTATATTGATAAAAATGGCTAAGTTGTCAAGTAACAAAAATCTTGATCGACACAATGATAGCATATCCAAAAAAGCAGAGAAGACAAGTTTTTTGTCATTTTTTTACAAAATTAATATGTTAGAACTATATGTAAGTTTAACTAATATGTATTGGTTAGTGTGTGTCATATAGAGCTACAAAATGAAGAAGGTTGATAAAATTATTTATAATCTAAGTACATAAGAGCATAAAAGCTTGATAGAAAAATTGTAGAAGGATGAATAAGGTGAATGAAAAAATACTATTCAATATGAGTTTTTTTTTTTTAATAATATACTTAAGAATATTAGATAACATGTTTCAAACGATCTATTAATTCATATATGTTTAATTTTTTACAGGGAGCAACAATGAATGAAAATATCAATGTCGTTCTAAGAAAAGAAAAATTATAGAAAGTGTAAATGATGATGAATTGGTTCTTAACTCATATGGAGTGGTGTTGGAGGTTAATGAAAGAGGGATTTTATTTTACAAAACTATGAGGGGTATAATGGGATGAACATATAGACTTACTTTCCACTTACAATACAAAAATCAATCCAATGATTTCAAGAACCAAATTGAATATTAACTATAGGAAGCATTTCCAGAGCAATGGTCAATGAGACCTGTCAGACTTGCAATAGAAAAACATACAACAACAAAAAAAAATCATTCAAAAGGTAATATTCCTAATTAAAATGATTTTCTAGAATTATATGTTTATATTTCTACAAACCATTCATTCATTAATATCAAGTTTGTTATATTTAGTTTTCATATATCAATATAAAAATATTTTTTTTGTTATTTTTCCAAATATTATGAAAATCTCAAAGGATCAATGCACTGATATGCAAAACATGCCAATAGTAATGTCCAATTTTGTTTACAAGGAGATGGTCAAAGAAATGGACATAATTGCATGAAGAGTCATCTCAACAAACATGCTTCAAATGTATGTAATCATGATTTGATTTCTACATATAAATAAAAGATTAGCATTAAGTATTAATTTTCAAGTATTTTCGTGCATAAAAGAAAACAAAATGAAACCCATTCAACACATAAAACAAGACAACAAGGAATAAAAAGGTTGATATCAAAGTTTGTGAGTAATTGTTAATATTTCATTTTTATATATTTTAAGTTGTTTTACAACAACGATCCTTGAATGTCTTCAAATAGGTGCTAACATACAAAGAAGAGTCATTAGAAGAATATATTGACATTGAGGTAAATATGGGTTGTGAGAATATGTTGGCATATCAAAAATTAACTGTGAAATTTGTAAGTATCTATGTTGTTTTACTTCTTTGAGTTTATAATTAATATAACAAAAAATACTTTATATTAAATCTTTGATTTATAATGGCATATAGAACATAAAAATCCTTTATATTAAATCTTTGATTTATAATGGGATATAAAACTTGTAGGAAATGAAGTATGGAACTACGCCAACAGAAGAGTTGTTGCAATAAGAGATGAGACTTGGTTTTGAAACCATGTGTACAATTCATGAGTCATTTCTTCCTATGGTACATCGTCATTCGATTTACATTGATGCCTATTATTTATTTCAATTTTCATTAATTTCACCAGTGTAGATAAATTCATTACACTTTATTTTTATGTTTGCAAATGGAACAAGATCAAGAAGATGAAAACAATCAATGCAATCAATAAAAAATCTGTCCAAATAACCCAAGTCATAGAAGCACCTTGAGCACTAACAACAATTTTAAGGAAGAATGATGATCTATTTGGATATCACTGCAAGTTGTATTTTTTAAAATAATTGTCTATGGAAATCAAACATTTTGTTTAATGTAATGGACATAGTGTCCTAATTGAAAAACAAGGGGTTACCAATAAAAAATCCCATTTTGTATGACAAAGAGTCTCTTATTCATATTTAATAAAATACATTTTAATTTATTTTATTGTGTTATCCAATGTCATTGTGAAATGTTACACCACTGATTAAATATATGGATGACTAAATATTATAATGAAAAGATGTGAAATCTGATAATATAAAAAATGAATCCAAACATCATATACAAATGCACTAATCAAATTTTAATTTATATGAATATTGTTATAAGATATATGTCGATATTGTGATGAATAATAGATTTTAAAAATCACAATAATTGCATTGTCATGGGTTGATGTTTCCAAAAAAGAGAAAATATCATACAAAAAAGCGGTGTGTCTATAACATAAACACACACCGGTATGTTATATAAAAGTACCATTACAATAACTTTTTTTTATGATCAATGTCTTTTCGGAAAATAACAACACTAGGGAATTTAATTCTTCAAACACCGCCATTGTTTGCAATTAACGGCCTAGTGAATTACAATTCTTAAAGCACCAAAGCTTTCATAGAACTAATGCCCTGGTGCTACAAAATATTATTTCCAGCCCCATTGCATTATTAAAATTAACTGCATTGTTTCTTTTATATCAGTAGTGCACCGGTTCTTTTATACAAATAATATGCATTAGCGTTGCAAGTTGAAATAAAAGCATCGGGTCTGCAATATTTTTTTCTAACTTGGTGGCGTTCTTGAAAAGAATGTATGGGGACCTTTTTTTAATATATATGCGCTAGGGCAGTATACACTTCAGGCACCAGTGTTTCTTTCATTCAACACCTCAGTGCTTTTAGTTATGTATGTAGCCTCGGTGCTTTTATATATTTAGTGCACTGGTTTTATTTTTCCAAGAAGCGCATTGCTAAGAAAACATCTGCTAAAACCTCCATCACCTAGAGTGATGAAGTTCCATTATAATCTCCTCTAAAACATCTGCTACCGCAAACTGATGTTTTAGTAGATGGTTTTTTGACAATTTTTGGCAATTTTTAACACTAAAAACCTTCATTATAACCTTCTCTAAAAGGTATTTTCCTTGTAGTGGTTCTTCTAAGGGATTTTAACCAGCAAATCAACAAAAATAGATGCAAGTAGGCCACACTGCCTTCATCCACTAGATGAAACCTATGCTCTCTTTGTGATACTTATGCCCAACAAGAATTTATGAGGGTTATTCATATAGTTTTAACTCTCTCAGACGCTCAGTAAATAGCTCGAGATGTTACCTTCTCTTCCTTTTTCCATGACTTCTGCATGCCTAGAAAGCTACTCCTCTCTGCGTATGCATGTGTGTCTCTGAGAGAGAGAGAGAGAGAGAGAGAGAGAGAGAGAATGTATCAAATGGGTGCCCCCCTTCAACTCCCACCCTCTTTCCAATAACTAACTTCCAATACCTTTCCATGATTGTAAAATAGTCAACCTCGTGGACAATGCAACCCATGTTGCCTTATTGTTTTTGTCTTGTTCTTGCATGTGGTTAGAGTTCAAGGACACTTGCCCCTATCCTTATTCTTTAAGTTAATTTATGGCATAGTCAACCCACTCAATCAACCAAGATTGTTATTTAAAACAACAATTCCCTCAAGCAATGGAATTTGTCCCTTTTAGCCATTTAAAATAGTTTCAATTATTTACAAGAGAGAAATTATTAACCAAGAGATGTCACAGTCCCATCCCCCTTAAGGGGAACATTGTACTCGATGTTCAATAACCATATATGACAAAAAATGTTAAACCAAGCCTTTTTGATTACGGAGATTTATATAGATAACTCGTTTAAGCTTTTATAATGCATCTTATATGCACAGTGTGTTACCATCCACTCGATAACCATTAATTTATAAATTCAACCATCTTCCAATGGCCCTTTTTGAAGTCTTTTGATTCTTTTGAGGTGTTCAATCCAACTGGAATTGTTCTCTTTCTCTGGAGTGCTACCTGCCTCTAATGTTCAGCATTGCTTTATTTACACACACTAGATCAGTTTCCAAACCTAGCAAGCATTTAGTGGCCTTCTCTTACACACACTGGATCAATTTTCAAACCCGATAAGGAACTAGTGCCTTCTCTCTTCTCTTTGGCCACATACACACATTGGATCAATTTCCAAACCCAACAAGCACCCATTGGTGGATATATATATATATATATATATATATATATATATATATAATATATATATATATAGAGAGAGAGAGAGAGAGAGAGAGAAGCCCAGTCACTACCCAAATAATATGGGCAGTAACAATCCTAGTAGTCTTCTATCAACATAAATATAGGTGTATTCCACACCTTCGTAGCCCTAAGAAACCCCCATTCTAAGCAGTTTATCTGTCCTAAATCAACATAGGCTCAGACGGTCCCATATTTTCCTATCCTAAGCACATTATACAACATAAGGGCTTAGACAATCTCATACATGCCTATCCCAAAACATTACACATCACATGCATGTATACACATTGTACCACAACACATATAGATACACACATAATACAACACAACGAATGTACATATACAACACAACACATACACATACACAATACATTTGGCACAATACTATATGCATACAACAATGTTGAAAATCTAGAGACCACGTCGTCTTTGTCCACAAACACCAAGAAACAATGTCTCTAGTGTCTTTCCGTGCATGTCATAGATCGCATTGCTTTAGTTCTGCTGGTATATATATGTAAGCCCAGTGTCTACCCAAAGAATATGGGCATTACCAATCCTAGTAGTCTTCTATCAACATAAATATAGGTGTATTCCACACCTTCGTAGCCCCAAGAAACCCCCATTCTAAGCAGTTTTCCTGTCCTAAATCAACACAGCCCCAGAGAGTCCCATAGTTTCCTATCCTAAGCACATTATAGAAGACAAGGGCTTAGACAATCTCATACCTGCCTATGTTGTGTGTGGAGCATGATTGTTCAGAGGTCTTTGTTTCAGCTGGATGTATACCCAAGGAAGTTTTGTACACTCCTCCACGCAGGGGGCCTTGTCCCCCCCGCGGGGGTCCGGGGGGGCCGATCCCCCCCGGCTGGGGGGTCCGGGGGCCAGCGGTCCCCCGACAGGGGCTCGGGGGCAACGCCCCTGAAGCTAAAAATAGATGTAAATTTGCCTTGTAAAAGTATAGTAATTTCTAGTCAATCTGGG